>JAJPUD010008150.1:0-94372 GCA_023553655.1 Myrmecobius fasciatus | reverse complement strand
AGAGAGGGAAATGAAATATGGACTACAACATAACATTTTCATGATCTCTATGGACATTTGTTTGCATTGTGTTGCCTTTCTCTGATTCTTTTTTTTTTCTTGTAGATAGGATTTTTCTTGCATAACTTCTCAAGCATTTCAACGTTATTAGCATGTAGTGGACTTCCTGCCATCTAGGGGAGGGGAGGGGACTGGGGGTAAAATTTGTAATGGAAAGCTTTGTAAAGATCAATGTTGGGGAACTACCCATACATATGTTATACAAATAAAAAGCTTTAACAAAAATAAAAAAAAAATAATAAAAAAAATAAAATAAAATAAAATAAAAATCCTAAACCCAAAGAGGAGACACATGGGGAATTTATGGGACTTTATTTTTCCCCCTAGGCTTAAAACAAGATAATAATTTTAATTGGATATTGCACGGTTTTCAAGGATGAGATGTTTGAGTTACTATCACTTATGAAATCACAGATGTGTTGGAATATTGTCATAATTTAACTATAACATATCATTTATTATCTGGCAACTCCATTACTGTATGTTTCATTTTTATACAAAAACATCAGCTTCATCAACCTTCACTTTGCATTTTTTATTAGAATATTTATCTATTCAGTTATAGACAAATATTACTTATATACACACACTTTCAGTAATATATATGTATTTATATGTGCATAGTGGGTAAACAATTGTGTATATGTATATATATGTGTATATAATGGCTATATAGAGATCATATATTTGTGTTTTGTGGGGATTAAAATTATCCCACCTACAGTTAAATAGACAGAGGCAGAACTCTGAGCCAATGGCACTTCATTAAAGGCTCCATAGTCTTCAGATATTCCTTGAGATGTGAGATGCCTTCTTCTTTCAGGATAGAGCTAGATATCCAGTCATTCTGGAACAATTATACCAAATACAGAATAATAACATTAATCAACATATGCTAAAATAAGCAAAATAATAGATCAGCAGGGTCACAAGTTGAATAAAAGTAAGAAATATTTCCACACAAAATGGACAGGTTTCTCCTTAGTTTGGGCAGGAGGAAATAGAACAAGCATAGTCAGTGACCTAAATGGTCATAAGATGGCCCTATTGGACAAATGATTGGCTTGGAGATACAAGAATATTTTGGGGTACTTTGCACATAGTCGAAACACCTCTGTAACGCTGGACATGGTTACCATGACAAGAAAAAAACAAGGGCCTAAATTTAGTTAACTTCCTATAATTAAACAAATGAAATGAGAATCTTCAACACTCAGCTCTGAGGTCTTCTGTACAGAACTTTTATATGATTCTATTAAATTGTTTAATACTGATTGGAATAGAGTAGGAGTCCAAAATGAATTATTTCTTAAAGTCATATATACACACATGTGTTATATATGTATATATATATATATATATTTTTTTTTATATTTAAATATATACATAACACCATAAAGCGTGATGGAAGACTTCATTTGGAGGAAAATAATGCATACATACACATATATCTATGCATAGTTTTATGTATGCCCATATGTGAATATTTATGTCTATGTGTAAACATGTTTATATCTGTCTGCCTACATACATGGTATTTGTGTGTATCTTATATGAACAAACTAATAAACTTTTTCTATGCCCCTACTTCTAAGCACTAAGCATATGTATGAATATTTGCATGTGGATATGTGGATATTACATGAGTCTATGTACGTACAATTTTCCTCTACTTTCAATTATTTCATCACAGTTTAATAGTTTATATACACTGATTAAAGACAATATTTTAGTAACATTTTGAATTTGAGAAACCTCTTCATTCACATAATTGTGAAAAAAACATAGAATTATTCCTTTAAACTCTTGAAATTCTGGCATAGCTTTTCCCACTCAAAAAGTTTAACTCTGGGATAAATATTATATCAATCAACTTTCATTCCTGAGGTATTTTTTTAACCACATTAGATTGTGCATGAAAAATAGTGCAAAATGAAAGCCTGGATGCTTTGCTGCAGTCATAATGCAATAATTATCTTAGCACAGCGCCTTCTTTCTGTGTAATCCACTTATTCCTTTATCCATAATATATCTAGGATAAAACTGTGCATACCATGCCACATTTGATTACAGTGTTATAGGAAAGTCTCTGTGCGCAACTGGCAGATTCCTTTTTTGTAGCTTTTTCCACCACTTTTGTTTTCAAGATCAGTAAATGCACTATTTGCTTTCTAAATAAGATTCATTATCAGAGGGCTATGTTTTTGTTATGGTAGAAAATAATTTCATGGTTGTGTCAAAGCACACAATTGTTTAAAGTTTCATGATGTTTACCCATTTTTCTCTTTAATAAATCTGCATGAAATTCACTGTCCCTATCCAATTAAAAGTTCTTTTTATCCATCAACAATTATAGTCAATTTTTTTCATTGAATAAAAGGTCTTTTTTCTTTGCCTTTAAAGGTTATAAGCAAGGTTACATTTGCAATATGGATATAAATTCCTATAATGTATAGCCTGAAAACTATATAAAGTGAAAACAATTTATTTAATTCACTGTTACCTGAAAAATATCTCTGATGGGTTTTTAAAAAGATATATAAGAAATATGAAAAATGAATAAAATGTGGATTCTAAAACTAGATATACAAATAAAAAGAATAACATAATCCCTGCTCTCAAAAGGCTTGTTTAAATTCAAAAGATTTTAAAATATTGGATGGAGGAGTAGAGCATGACTATAAGAACTGCTGATATTGTTTGTTTTTTTTTTTTAAGTTAGGGTTTGCTAAATTAAAGATTATTATTTAGTAATGTGTACAAAAGCATTTAAAAAATTCATCTCTCCTCTCTACTCTTTTGTTCCTCTAGATCTAATAAGCCACAGCTAGTTACAATAATTAGCTTATTTTGTCTAGTTGTCAAATATTTATACTATTGATTTCTATTTAGTTTCCTTCCATGCTGTTCCATGGAGTTTGTATTAAACAAGAAAATGAAGAGTATGAGAAATGGATGGACATTTGTTTTCCACAGTTATGAAAACTGAAACCTACAAAGAGATCAAGGAATAATCAAGGGTGGAGTTAACCTTCCCCCCAAAGAATGTCAACTCCTTGGGGGCAGGGCCTGATTTGTAATCTGGGGTGGTGGCCAGAGATTTGAAAAGATTTTTTTATTCTCTGCACTTAGCCCTCCTCAATTACCCTTCCCTCTTTTATAAATAGAAGTTCCTTTGGGAGCTGGGACTGGCTCTGTAATGAGGGGTGAAGATTCTTGTCCTGTAATTTTTACACCCAATTTATGGGGGAATCTGAGAAAGGACTTGTGCTTGAGGATAGAAAATAAAATGCTGCCTTTGGAGTCCCAAAGGTGAGTCTGTAACCTAGGCACCTATTTTTGCAAGAATATAAAATAAATCTTTCCTGCAGTGAGTCAGTGAAGTTCTTGGTAAGATATTTTGTTTCTTAGGAGGAGTATTATCAGAAAATCACAATAACTCAAAAGAACTCATTTAGGCAAAATCCTAAAATTTGGAGATTTAACTCTTCCAAAGTTTTATCTCCAGCTAACTTGTGACCTTTTTAATGGGTGAAACACACATTCAGGTTACTATCAATGTTAGAAGTATAGAAAATATCCCTTAATAAACAAGTTTCAGAAGGAAAAGTATGGGTGTATTTAGTGGTGATTTGAGGGTTGATGAAGAGAAGCTTTTTTCTTGTAATTTTCTTCAGCCTCTTAAAAGCAACTGACAACTTAGACCACAGTCTTCCACTACAAGATCCCTTTAGAGGATGACATCATTTCTAACTCTCTTTTCTCTGCCACATTTAATCCTTCTTCTCTTCCTTTCTTCCTTTCTCTCTTCTTTCCTCTATATCTTGATTTTCAGAGGATAGATTTTTTTCTTAAGGACTAGATCTTAAACCCAAATTTTAGTAGATTAGCCAACAAAAAGTCCTGGGCCATCCCACTTAGTCTTAGTTTTGGCCCAATTTACATCAGAGTGAATATAAATAACAATTGTTGAAACTCTGAGTTTCCCCCCCTTTCAGATGAATTTATTTATTTATTTATTTTTGAATGAGGTCCAACAAGCTGTTCTTTATTTCCTTTCTTTCTTACTTAGCCTTAATCACCTGATGGGCTTTATCTCTGACCAACTGAGATCACATAAAGACCTTAGCTTAAAAAGCACTAAGTCTCCCACTGCTTACCCTGGGAGACTTACATCCTGAGCTTCTACCTGGCCACTGGAACTAGAGAGCTCCTCCCCTGGAGGAGAAAGTAAGGCAGGTGACTTTGCACAAACCACCCTACTCAAATCTAATTCACATGCATATCATGGCATTATTTCCCTGAGGTTATGATCTTCTTTGAGAATGAAGGACAAACAACCATAGTTTAGCTCCATTTTATTTTATTTTATTTTTTAGTCTCTAACTCAGTGCCTCTTAGCTGCCAAATCTCTCCTACTTATCTTTTGAAGCCCTTTCTTTTTTCAGTCTTGCTCTTGAAGACACTGTATCTCTTTAGGAGCCCTTAGGCTTGACTCAATTCTGCCTTCCAGCTCAGAGATCAAGGTAGTTCCAAATCACTGTCAGTGCTGAGAAGAAAAATACTTATCCTTCTCAACTACAAATCCCAAAATGCCAGTTGGTTTTGTTCTTAAACCTTTATTATACAAAGGATATATTTATACAATGAATAATTTTAAGAGAGGAAAGGACTGACAATGGAAATGGTTTTCAGAATTAACTTTCCTTTATTTAAGAAATAAAGCTAAGAGGAATTCATATTGTTTCAGGTTTATTTATTTTGTCCCATTATTTGCTGTTTTGTGAAGAGAATGTGATGAAAAAGAGAAAATCATCAGTAAAAGAGAATCATTTTTTTTCTTAAAAAAAAAGAACAAAAACAAAAAGTTAAAGTTGGATAATGATAGTAACAACTCAATTTCCATAACAATCAGCAAGGTTTCCTCAAAAAAATCCTGTGAAGTATCAAAATCCCCACTTAGAGCTGAGCAAATGGAATCTCAGAGAGTAGTAAAATAATTTCTACAACAAAAACCTATTTACCCACAAGTATGGCAATGGGTGCCTAGAGCTATTGCTATGTATAGTAGTTTCTGTCTAATAGGGTGTTTTCTACATAGAATAAGTCAGAAACAAACATTTCCATTCAATTATCTCCACCTTTAGTGCTACTTAGGTTGCTTCCAACACTCTAATAATTATGAAAATTTTATGTGTTTCTAAAAGTGGGGAAAAGGACAATATATTAGGATTTAAGAAATTTTGAATGACTTCACTGTGATTCTTAGGGCTTTCCTGTCATTTCTTTCCTAATGAGTGTGGTGGGGCCATCTCCCAGTTGCCTTGGCAATGGTATTGTCCTGGACGTTGATAACTCCAGAGGAGAGAAAGACTGACAAGCAACATGTGGAATGACTTTGCCTCCCTCAGATCCAACTCATATAAATCAGGACATCAAGCTTGTGGTGTCAGCAACAAGTGAGTGTGGCCCTCCCTTCACTGCCTCTAAGGAACAATCAGCCACAAGTTAATGTCCTATGACAATTGTCTGTCAATCAGTCAATAAGTAGGATAACAAACATTTATTAAGTACCTTCCATGTAGCAAGGTGCTAAGCACTGGGGATATAAACAAAGGAAAAAGACTTTTTTTGTGTTTGTTTTCAGGGAATTCATGGTCTAATGGGAAGGATATCATGAAATCAACTAGAGAAATATAAGTTTTATGTAAGATCAATTGAAAATAATTGAGAGAGAGGAAAAACAATAGAATTAAGAAGAATTAGAAAGGCTTCTTGTAGAAGATATAATTTTTGCTATGATTTGATGCTAGAGAAGCTAGAAGGGATAAAGAGGGAGAGAATTCCAGTTTTGGGAAACAACCAGTGAAAATGCAAATAGTTTTTGTTGTTGTTGTTGTTGTTGTTGTTTTTGGGGGCAGCTAGGTGGCGCAGTGGATAGAGTACCAGCCGTGAAGTCAGGAGGACCTGGGTTCAAATCTGGTCTCAGACACTTAACATTCCCTAGCTGTGTGACCCTGGGCAAGTCACTTAACCCCGATTGCCTCAGCCAAAAAGCAAAAAAAAAAAAAAAAAATGAAAATGCAAATAGTAAGGAGGTGAAATGTTTTGTATGAATTGCATCAAGAAAGTCTATATCATTGTATTACAGAGTACATGGGAATGGGTAAGTTTTAAAGAGACTGAGCAGTTCATAGTGGGGGCAGGTTATGAAAGACTTTAAAATGCATACATAAGATTTCATATTTGCTCTTGGAGGTAATAGGGAACCATTTCAATTTAATGAATGGATAAAAAGGAAACGTATTAAAGTTAGAAACAACAAAACAACAACAGATTAAATTTGGAATGTGAGAGTGAAGAATTAAGGATGATACTTAGGTTTCAAGCCAAGGAAAATGGGGGAAATTGTCTTTCAATAGCAAGGGACTATGTAGGGGAAATAAATTTAGTTTTAGACATTTTGAATTTCAAACATTTAGAGGACATCCGGTTCAGGCTGTCAAAAAGGCAATTGAAAATATAAGTCTGGATTTTCAAAGGAAGGCTAGGGCTATAGAAATTTATCTGAGAATCATCAGCATATAGATAATTGATTCCAAGGGATCTGATAAGGTTACCAAGTGACATAGTATAGATGGAAAAAAAGAAGAAAGGAGGGCCCAATTCACATACTTGAAGCACTGAATTATGTTAATGCATCCAGGTATGTGTGCAGGAAATTCATAATAATGGAGCTCCAGGAAGAATTACAGGGGCAGCAGTTTCATTGATCAGAAATGCTTTATAATTTGCACTTTTAAAATTGGTTGGTCATTATACCATCAGTGTCTGACATGATGTGAATGCCTCACTAACCCATTTATCCTCTGTATAAGCTCTATTTGGACCATATGTTAATACCTCAAGGAGATAATTTCAACCTTCTGGGTACACCCTCTGCAGATATTAATCAAAACTCTTCTGTCCTAATAAACCTCATCATGTTGGAATTGGTTGTTTAAGAATCTTTTTGTCCTACCCACTCATTTTATAGACATGAAAACTCTTAAAGGCCCAGAAATGTTAAATGACTTCGTTGGAATTTCAAGGGTAGTTAGTGATAGAGTGAAAAGTTAAAAACAATTACAAAAGAAAGCAGATTAAAAATCATTTTACTTTCCACTATCCCATAAAAAATTTGGCAGGAAAGAATAATATACTTCATATAGGAATCCATCCAAAAAATTAATCAAAATGCTGTACCTTCTTAAAATTGAATGGAAATGAGCAAAAAGCCAGAGATGTGATTGTAGGTAAATATAAGCAGATGCAATCTAAGTGTAATATAATAGTAAGGAATGGAAGGAAACAATCACTCATTAAATAATAATAATAATCCTGCCAGTTAGGAGCTATTATACCCTCCATTTTCCAGTTAAGGAAACTGAGGTAGTAGATAATAAATCACTTGCCCAGGGTCACAGAGCTAGTAGATATGTAGGTGTCTTGAGGCTGAAAGCCCATCATCTTTCTGACTCTAAACCCAACCCTCTCTACCCTGACACACCTAGCTACTTCACTGCTAGTGACTAGACTTATGTTTCATTAATAAAGCACACTCTCAGGTGAGGAAATCTTTTCTACCAGACAGGTAAGAACTTCTGTGAAACTTGGATTCTTAGAGATTTGTCTTCATGTGGGGAAAACAATCACCCTGGATGACCAAATGGAAAAACTGAGGCAAAATTCTGAGCCAAAAACATGCTTTATTAGAAGCACGTGGCTCTTCCCCAACCAAGCAGACCCCTCAATCTGAGGTACCACCTTCCTTCAGGGCTCTATTTTTATAGAGTTTCAAGTATGCTAAAATATTACAGCATTTTACTAGTTACCATATAATGCAGAGACTAAAATATGAGGATCAGCAGGGTCATTAGGTGCAAGATGGACAGTGCAAGAAGTATTTCTGCTGACTAGATGGTCCTAAGATGGATAATTTACCCCTTGAGTTGCGCGAGTGGAGATAGAGCATTGGGCTTACCATGAGATGAATGAGCCATCATTGCATTGGGCAAGTGGAGATAGTACATCCCCTAGAACACCTGGTGGGAGAGTGACTTAGCATGGAATGGGGGTGAAACAGGATATTTTTGTTTCGGCATTCTTTTGGTACTGTAGTTACTTATATAGTTCTCATGTCTGATAGACAAATATTATATAAGCAAGAGGTATGAAAAATCTCTGTCAATCTGTATTCTTATATTTACTATTGGATGACTGACTAGATAAATATTACTAAATAAATAATTACTAAAAATCATTCCCCCCCATAAAATTATAAAGAACTGATTAATACTGATTAGTTGAGTAGGAGTCCCCAATAAATCAGTTTTCTCATTCATCACTAAGAGGGGTTAAGTAACTTTTCTAGGCTTGCCCATCTGGCAAGTGTCAGAGGAATCTTGTTATAGTTATTTTGTCACACTTTATGAAGTCACATTCACTGTGACCAGATATTTTTCATTTTGACCATGGAGATCCAAATAGCCAAAATTATCTTTATAGTATTTATCATTAAGGAAGGTAGTGAAAATATCCTAATGTCTGTATATAGGATCGTATGATGTATATGGAGAGCTAAAAATGAATTCTTATGGTCACGTAATCCAACTCATTTACAAATGAGAAAACTGAGGTCAAATGAGTTTAAGTGATTGCCAAAAAGTTACACAAATTGTAAAGAGAAGATTAGGGAGCTGAGCTGAAGTCCTTTGGGTTTAAATCAGGCCCATGTTCCATTGCACTTTTCTGTCTCCCCTCTCAAGGTGGATAACAAAAAAGTTAAATGGATTTGCCTCGAAGATAAATCAATAGTTTACACCTATAGTTGGTCATCTACTGATTAAATGCTTTATATAATTCTGAGTTCCCTTCATAGTGTATTTCATTTCTGTGCAATATGATTCATTAAACAATCAATATTAATTTACATATATAATTACTTTAAACTGTCAGTAAAAATTTATAATTTTGTTTTAAAATAAAACTGTCATGTTAAAAATTTGGAAACATATAGTATCGACACCTCAGTTGTATTACAGATATTAAAAAATAAATGATGGCAGATGTTTCTGTGACCCTGAGCAACTTCTGCCTGCCTCATTTTCCACATTATGAAATGTGGGTAATAACATTTTGTAAGCCCTACTCAGGTTGTTGTGATGGTCAAATGAGAGAATATTTGGAATCCTCTTAGCACAGTATCTGGCATTCATACATACACATACACAGATATATATACACACACATAAATGCTATACATATACTATTAGTGTCACTATTTGATTGAGGTCATAACTGTTTTCATATGTCACTATCTCTGTGTGTCTCTCTTTCTTTATTAAATGTTTATTTCCTTCCTCACCCCTACCACCTTCTTGTTTTATTTGCAAGGCTTTTTGCGATGTTTTGCTTTATTTTGTCTCATGTCCTCCTGTGATTTCTGCTTTCTTTGTTTCTTGGTTTTCTTTAGGTCACCACCTTCCACTCTCCTTAAGCACATGTAAAATTTGGAAACAAACAATAAGTATCCCTCAGATTGATCACAACTAAGGGCCCTGGTGATGCATTTGTGTGGATTTTGAAAGAAGCACCTTTGTGCCAATCACAGTCCTCAGTGTTCTTCTGGTTTTAGCTTGAGCTTTGGTCTCTGAAGCTTAGTTTAGCCTTTTTTTTTTTCCTTTTACCCCCCCCCCCAAGTTTTCACTGGGAACTGAGAAATTTGCTTTAGAGCCTAGTTGGACTGAAATCAACTAAGACTCCCCAAGTATCCACAGCATTATATTATTCTTTTTTATATTTGGCTTTGATTTGGAATCCTAACTCAATTCAATAAGTATTTTTGAAGTGCTTACCTACTAAGTGCAATGAACAATGATAGGTACTGGGGACACAAAGCCAAATACAAAAATTTCTGGCTTTTCAGGGTGTGGGGGAGAACACAATGTATTTAAAGATTAAGTATAAGGGATGGGGGAGAGATTACAGAGCACCAATAATCAGTGTGCCATTTAAACTAAGGAAGTTGGGGGTGCTAAGAAGTGAATTCGAAGAAACAGCATTACAGGTGAAAACAGACACCATGTAATACAAAGGCAGAATTAGCCCCTATATCTCAAACTTTAGTCAAAAGACCTTCTGGAAAGTGCCATTCTTGTAACCGTAAGCAATTCATGTAATATGCTTTCTTCTCTATTAAATGAGAAGGTTGAACTAGACATTCTCTAACATGCTTTTCAGCTCTAAGCCATTGCCAAATTTTGTTTTCTATCTTCAAAACATATCTCATATAAACTCTTCTCTTTGCTCATATAATCATCATCATCATTATCATCTTCTCATTCTAAATGGTCTTCCTATATCAAGTCAAGAAAGCCTAAGGTCAAATGTACTCTCAAAAAGATACTAATTAGATGAATCTGTGAAAGTTACTTAAATTCTATCTGCCTCAAGTTCCTCATCTGCAAAATGGGGGAGGGGGATGATAATAGCACCTATTTCCAAGATTTGTTGGGAGAACAAAATGAGAAAAATTTTTGTAAAGTATTTAATGTAGTGCATGATACGGTATATGTGCTAATGATTGACAAATTCTTGTTATTATTGTAGTTAAATTTAAAAGTCCTGGAGAGTAATTGCCTGAGAAGGAAATAAGAGTCGCTCATACTACCAATTCCTTTTCTGAAATATTTAGGATATTTCAGTTCATTCCTTATGATTTTGACTCCTGGAATATTCACTGTTTTCTAAATTCCTAATTCCTGTTATTGATCCTAATTAGAATCCTGAATGGAAAGCTAATAGTCATTATCTCAGCTAGCAAACCTACATGACCTCAGTTATATAAAGTGCTTACTTTAGTACCAGGTACATGATGCTTAATAGATAGGTACTTGTTCTCTTACTGAACTTGCTAAAAAGGCTGAGTGCTAATGACATGCCTTAGACCTGATGAAGCTAAGTAACAGTTAAATTGGTCCATATGTGTAGAAATAGCATAAGATTTTAGCTTGCTACCTACTACATGATAACTTTACTAAAAACTGGGGATTAAAGTAGATGTAAAAACAAAGTGATTGCATTTTAGGAACTCTAGATCTGACTCTTTGCCCAAGTTGCTTAGAAGTAGCTAAAGAAGATGAGAAAATAATTATTGAAAAGGACTTTGGGGCACTGATGGACTTAAAGTTCAGATTGAAGCCTACTTTTCTCCCTTATTTCTTTTGCCTTTATTTATTTATATATTTTTTGGAATATAGCTAATTCAGGAAACATTTTGCATGATTTCCCATGTATATGAAGTATAGTATTTCTTGTCTTCTCAGTGGGTGTAAGAGGGGTGATAGGAGAAAGAGTTTGCAACTGAAATAATATTAAATTAAAAAAAGAAAAGTATTTTATGCATCATTTATTGTGTGTATATACAAGTATATATTTCATATATACATGCATATATGTTTATATACATATACAAACATGTGTTGTTTGTATTATTACAGTGGCAAAATATGTCAAGATATTAGGAGACATGCTGTTTTCCAAGTTAAGACCCAACAAATAGGTTGTGCTCTGAGCCTGACATAACAACAATCCTTTGTGCTCAATGACCTTGGCCACAGCAAAATGTCAGAATTGTTTCATATAATCATTATGTGACTTTGATTAGTACCAGATGTTCCCTCAGCTCAGAAAAGCATCTGCTTTGATCCTTGATCTGGTAATAAAAGTCCTGCCATGAATCAAATTTGTCACAATAGTTGCCATTATCCTTCATTTTCAGGGCTTCAGCTCACTTTACAGCATTGAGATAAGTACTGAAATCTCCCCACACTAAAAAGAGTCCCTCCTATGAGGGGCCAGGCTCCAGTGCTTATGTCCTTGCTTGTGAGCCATTTCCCTCATTTTGAAATTAAACTTCTGTTTGATTCCTTGTCTCTAGCGTGCTTTGCTTGGCTCTAGCCACCAACCACCGGCTGGTTCCATCAGGTTGACAAATATAATACATTACACCTTTGTTTTGTCAAATACAATCAAATTAACCTGGTTAAGTAAGATGGGGTCAGATTATGGAGACTGATAACCACAGTACTTGATTCAATGATATTCACATTAGACACTTAATAGATATCAATCAAGCAAGCAAGCAATAAACATTTGGAAAGCATTTTCCCATGCTACAGACACTGGGCTAGGTGCTGGGAATATAAATACAAAGAATTTAGCAATTTCTCTTTCAAACAGTTTATTTACCATCTTTAGGACTAAAAGTTTTATGTCTATACAAATATAGAATAAGTAAAAGTTAATGATAAACAAAATGAGGGCAGTTAGATGGTACAGTGGATAGAGCATCCCTGAAGTAAAAAGGACCTAAATTCAAATAAAAAAAAGTTAAGATACTTAACATTTACTAGTTCTGTGATCCTGGGCAAGCCAAATAATAATAATAATAATAAAATAAAGAAAAGTAAAATGATTTTGGTATGGTGGGCACTAGTAGTTAAGATCATCAGAAAAGGCTTCAGAAATTATAAAATGTGGTGCTGTGTCATGAAGCAAGAGGTGAGAGAAGGGAAGGCATTCTAGGGAGGGGAGAAGCCCAATGAAGATGTGTGTCCACTAAATAATTGGAGAAATGAATGACTTTTCAGTCCTTAAAACATTTTCCTTTAGCTCCTAATTACCTGGGGTTCTGTCCTTTGAATTATAAAGAGAAAAACATGGAACACACATGTTGCTGGCAGGAGACTTATCCTTTCTTTGAAAATAATCTCCTTCAAGTTTAAAAGGAATGCATTTCAAGCTAATATTTATCTTGATTCTTATCTATAAAATTTATCTAACTTTGAAGTTCTGAGGAAATAGGCTTCTATGATATTTATTATGGGTCTGGTAATTATTTGTGTTTGCAAACAATTTTGGAACTGTATCTTATGCTGTCTCTACATAATGATTATCAACTCTAAATATGTATCTGCATATGGAATATGATTATAAAATAAGGCTAATTTTCTTATGTAGCTTGTCAACTTGCTTCAAAGGCAGGTTGTTTTGAATGTTAGTGTCAATTACCTAATCAATCAACAACCATCTATTATGAACTTATAATATGGTAGGTACTGACTGCCCTGAGTGTTGGTGATGCAAAGATAAAAGTGGATGTTTCTGAATTAAGAAACATATATTCTAAAGAGGGAAACAATATGTGCATATATAAATCAAGAATTAGTAAATATTCATTAAGCATCTCCTATGAGCCAAAAATTGTATTAAGTGTTGAGAATACAAAAGTAAAAGACGATCCTCCTCTCAAGGAGCTCATCATTTATTGGCAGAAACAACACACGAATAACTATGTAAAAACAAGTTATATACCGGAAAAATAGGAAATCATCAACAGAGGCAAAGTACTCATTAAAGTGTATTGGAGATAACATAAAATACCTGAATGTATACCTGCCAAAACAGACACAGGAACTATATGTGATCTGCCCTCCAAATGGTTTGGAGCTGGCTTGAAAGAATTAATGGAAATTCTTTTGTAGTCACAAATCTTTATTAACATCAATGAAAAGCTGGCTAGTCTCAAATGGAAAAGTCCAACTGATGTTTAGCAAAATAGCTGAGGTGGGGAGATTTTAAGGGGGATTTTTGGAAGACAAACAAGTTGACTGAAAGATGGTCCAGATAAAGAATGAGGATGTGGATCCATGTCTACTTTCAAGAGAGAGGTATGTAATAAGGTCAAAGGAATAGTCAATAGATATGGAGCCAGGGCACACACAAAATAGCCTGCTAACAAGGACATTTCCTTTGATAGTGGGATGTTGCAAGTATGTCACAAGGCCCCTAGTTAACTTACAAAGGGACTCTGAGTTGGGGTCTGAGTTAGCGGCCCTGGATTGGGGTCTCTAGGCCCATCAATATGAACCTAAATATAAAACACTTTTTGTACAAATAAACTCAAATCTAAATAATTGAAGTAGTATTTATGCTCATAGCTACGTAAGTACAATATAATTTTACCTAATCTATTTATTTAATGTCATTCCAATTAAATTTCTAAAAATTGTTTTACTAAGTTAGAAAAAATGAATAAACAAGTTGATTTGAAGGAGCAAAAGGTCAAGAACTTCAAAGAAACTAGGAAAAAAGATGTAGAGGAAGTTGTCAGCAATATTGGACATTATATTATAATAAAGAGCATTTTTTCTTAAAATATAAAAGGATAATTCAATTGTTTTAAATGAAAATTTCCTTATATAAATTAAACATATAGCCAAGAATAGAAAGAATATAGAAAAGTGGAAAAATACTTCCACAGACAATTTCTCAGATAGGATATAATTATATTGGCATAGGAAATGATGAAGTGGTTGGCTTAGAAAAACAAGAAAGACTTAGCTTTATGAAGGAAGATACTATCCACCTTCAGAGAAGCAGATGACACGGAAATAAGGATAGTTCAGTCTAACATATTTGTATGTGAGTATATATCTGTAGGTTTACATATATCTAGGTAAGTGTGTGTACATGTATGTGTATGTATACACACATATATGTGTATATATGTATATGTTTGTATATGTATACATATATATGTATATATATTATGCGCACACACACACAGACACTTAACTGTACCTTTCTTTAGGGTGGGAAGAGGAAATTAAAGTAAAAAACACAGCAGTGAATAAAAGAAAACCAATAAAGAAGCAAAAAAAAAAAGCTGGGCAGCTTTGAAAACAAAATGTGGTATGTATTATATAGATTGACTTTAAATAGATAAATTTGTTGTTTTATGTTGACTCTTCTCTTATTATCTGCTGTGTACACAGCATTCTTTTCTTATTTTAAATTTATTTAAAATAAAAAAAAATTATTAAAAATAAAATTAAATGGATTGGGACAGGCATCCTATAGAAGGTGAATTTTTATCTGGGATTGAAGGAAGCCAATGAAACCATCAGTTGGAGGTGAAAAGAGAACATTCAAGGTTTGGGAGACAGTTAAAATTCCTGGAGTTAGGAGATGAAGGGTAAACAGCAGCAAGAAGGTCATTGTCACTTGATTACAAAGTATAAGATATGCAAGAACAAAAATTGGATTGGAATAGGATTGGAAATATTTTGGTGGGAAGTCATAAAGGGCTTTGAATACAAAGCAGGATTTTATGTTTGATACTGAAGGTGATAGGAAGCCACTAGAGTTTTTCCAATAAGGAAATAAGATGGTCAGACTAACATAATAAGAAAATCACTGGCAAATAAGTGGAATATGGACTGGAGTGGGGAAATTTTGGGGGCAGAGAGACCAAGCAATATACTTCTGCGGCAATCTAGTCTTGAAATGATGACTTTGACCATTGTGGTGCCATTATCAGAGGAAAGAAAATAAAAAGAACAAATTTCAGTAACAGATTGGATGGAGGCTGAGGTGAATTGAGAGAGAAAGCAAGGGAAGAGTTGAGGATGACATCTAAGTTGCAAGCCTAGGAAATGGGGAGAATGGTTTTGCTCTAAATATTTAGTAATAGGCAAAAAAGAGGAATGGTTTGGGGGATGTTGAGTTTAAAATAACTATGGGACATATGGTTAAAGATATGTAACAGACAGATGAAGATGTATGGCTGTGAAGAGAAGATGAATGTCAGGAAAAGTTTTGATCAGTCTCAATAGTTGGAGTAACCCCTCAAAAGAGATCCAAAGGGGCCAAAACCTGTTGTCATCGTCCTGATGGGGTTTTTAGGAAAAGGGCTGGAAAACACTGAGTGTTTGAAGGTGTGAGCTGAGTCTTGGTAGCAGGCTAAAGCTTGGTGCAGATTGAATGTAAGAGGCCCATGACCAATTAGATACTTTGATTCAGATGATCCAAACTTATAATGGAAACACATTCCAGGTCATGTTTCTAGATATTTTGATTATTACTTTTAAAGATTTTTATGAACTTCCCCTGAAAAACACCATCCTCCTTAACTCAGACATGCAAACTTATTTAAAGAAGTTGGTTCTTTATGTTTTATGTTTTGTTATTTGTATTAAGTTCCACCTTCAATTGTTTACTAAATTATTATTTAATTTTTTTAATTGATGTCAAATTCTTTGAGTCTAGAACAATTTTGGAAACTATGACACCATAGTTTGATAGTGCTTTGGCTGAACAGTTGAGAGCTTAAAACTTCTTACATGCCCAGATATGTTGGGACTATATAGCCCAAGTCTCTTCCTCCTTCCTCATAACTCCCCTTTGCTCAGCCTTGTCTAGGGCTTTACTTATCAGGCAATTTGTAGAATAAGAAGCTTAACTAAAGGAGATTTTGTCAGATTATTCTTGAGTGCCAGTTGTTTTCAGTTAGTCCTGGACTTGGTCATTGTAGAGGGAAGTAGCCTTTTATATCCTTTTAACTTAAATGTATCATCCTAATTCCCAAGAAGTATGAAAGTCAGATTTAATTGGATTTTTCAGCCTATGAGTGATTATTACTTTAAACCTTGAAAATGAATGGTAGGACTGGCCTATTTAGGCTTAGCCCATAATAACTTCCCATATTATTTTTTTTTATCATAAACTCCTTTGATTACGTATCCTTACAGACTTTTGATTTCTCCTTCATTTTTCTTTCTTGTCTGAGGTTGCATGTGAATTCAGGATATCCTGACTCCAGGATATCTTTCTAGCACTTTTCAACAGCAAATTAAGTTTTCGATAGCATTTTACATATGGTATTTATTTGATCTCCACAATGATGTAAGTAAGATAGATTTTATTATTATCTCTATTTTAAAGATGAAGAAACTGGAGTTGAAAGATGTTTATTGATATGTCTCGAGTCACACAGTTAATCAATCAGTGACTACATTGGGTTTGAACTCCAAATTCAGATATCAATAAATTATACCAAGCTATTATGTAATAGAAAATAGTTAATTATAGATGCTGCCTTGGGATCAAGATGTTAGAAAGAAAATGAAAAAGAGATAGATAAGATAGGTGCATGTAAACATATTCATATATGAGTATATATCATGTGTCTGTACATATAAATTACTGGAGATAGTTATGAGTATATAAATATTCATGTATTTATGCACATTATGTGTATATTTTATGTAAATGTAGGCATAAGCATGCATGTATGAAATTGGACATGTTGGGTATTCCATAAGTTTAAGTGACATTTTAAACTTTAATAACTTTAAAAGTATAAGTGCTATAAAAATTAAAAAAATTCAAAGTTAATTACAATTTTTATACTTAGTTTTGTAAATTGGGAAGACAAATTTGATAATTCAGAGCACCCTGTCATCATTATGTAGTACAGTTTCTTTATATCTCTTTCTTAGAGCGATAGATCAGTAGTGGGAGATTCTCTTGTTTAGTCACCTTTTTTCCTCTCTGTCAACATTTGATTTGTCATGTTATTTCACAACTGTCACATGTACATTAAAGCCTCAGTCTTTGGATGACCTTAAGTCCAGTATTATCAATAAAGTCCTTTCAGTCACTAAGCAGGAGCTGATGAAAGTTTTTCCAAGTATAAAAAAAAAACTGCAACAACGTCTAACAAAAAATGTGGTTATGTTTAATTTTAGCAAGAAAGTTATTAAAGCTTAAAAAATCACTAAGACTTTTGGGGAAAAGTATATGTGTTTAATATATATTTTCTGTGTAACTATGTATATATGTATGTATATATATATATATATATACACATACACATATATAGGAGCTATAAGATACTGAAATGTGTAACACTTCTTTAAGTAGCCTTGAGACCAGTCAAACTGCCAAAATTATTTTATAGAACTAAAAAAAGATAAAATTCATATGGAAGAAAAAAAAAAGTCAAAAATATCAAGGGAATTAATGGGGAAAAAATACAAAGGACAGTAGCCTAGCCATACCAGACCTAAAACTCTATTATTAAGCATCAATTATAAAAACCATGCAGTGCTGGTTAAGAAATAGAGTGATGGATCAGTGGATTAGGTAGGTATACAAGATATAATAATCAATGACTACAGTAATCTATTGTTTGATAAATCTAACAATTCTAGCTTATGAGATAAAAATTCACTATTTGACAAAAATTGCTAGGAACACTGGAAAATAGTTTGTTAGAAATCATGTATACACCAACATCTCACAACCCATGCCAAGATAAGGTCAAAATGGGTACATGATTTAGGGGTAAAGGGTGGTCCTATAAACAAATCAGGAGAGCAAGGGATAGTTTTCCTGTTAGATGTTTGGAGAAAGGAGGAATTTGTGACCAAACAAGAAGTAGAGATTGTGAATTGCAAAATGATAATTTTGAAATCAATATAGCCAAAATTAGAAGGGAAGCAGAAAGTTAGGAAACAATTTTATAGCCAGTATTGCTGATAAAGACCTTATTTCTAAAATATATGGAGAACTGATTTAAATTGGTAAGAATACAAATTATTTCCCAGTTGATTAGTCTTTCAAGATATGAACAGACAATTCTCAGATGAAGAAATTAAAGCCATCTATGGTCATATGAAAAAAGTGTTCTAAATCACTATTTATGTATTGTTGGTAGAGTTTTGAACTGATCCAACCATTCTGGAGAGCAATTTGGAATTATACCCAAAAGACTATAAAAATGTGCATTTTTTTTGTTCTGGCAATGTCTCTACTAGGTCTATATCCCAAAGAGATTACAAAAGAAGTAAAAGGTCCCTCATGCTCAAAAAAGGTTTGTAGCAGCTCTTTCTTGTGGTGGCAAAGAAATGGAAAATGAGTGGATGCCCATCAGGTGGGGAATGGCTGAATAAGTTAAAGTGTATGAAAGTAATGGAATATTATTGTTCTATGAGAAATAATGATTTTAGGGAAGCCTGGAAAGATTTACATGAATTGATGCTGAGTGAAGCAAGCAGAACTAGAAAAATATTTTAGAAACAACAAGATTGTGTGATTATTAACTGTGATAGACTTGGCTCTTCTCAGCAATACAGTGATTCAAAACAATTCCAATACATTGAGAATGAAAAATGCCATCTGCATCCAGAAAGAGAACTATAGAAATTGAGATGCAGTCGAATTTGCAGATCACCTTTTATTTCCTCTGTTTTTTTTTTTTTGTATGTGGATTTTATTCTGATTTTTCTCTCCCAACATGACTCATGGAAATATGTTTTAAAAAATGTACTGTGTAACATAAAAATAAAAATTCAAAAAGAGAAAAAAATTCAAAAAATGGAATAATAAAAATAATGTACTTGATACATTGGTTATAGGAAAGCAGAATTACATAGTGCAAAAGAAATGTGAAGTGTACAAATTTAAAGACATTTCTACTCCAAATATTATATAGAATATTTGTGGTGAATCTGTAATAGAGTCTTTTGAATGTAAATTGGTCTGATCAGCCACAATCAGATACATTGTATCTTGATTGTCATATGCTAATGTCATTTTGGTTCTCTTCAAGCACAAAAAAAAAATCAACAAACCAACCCACTACCTACATCTTGCTTAATTGTTTTCTAAAATATATTTATTGCATATTATAAATTATGGATTTCTGGGAGGAAGGAAAGAGAAGAGTATTTATTGGAAACTGTTAAGTGTTAAGTTAAAATAATTTTGATAAAGTCAACCCAATGTAAGCACAGTAGATAATTTTTTCAGAGAATTGAATGATCTTCGTTATTGCTGTTTTTCTGTCATTTTTCAAACTAATGGATAGGTTAACAATTTATGAACAAACAAAAGATATAGAATGTTGTGAGATGTAAAATACATAATTTTGATTACAATAAATTAAAAGGTTTTTTAATAGTGATAAAGCAAATGTAGCCAAGATCAGAAAGAAAGAAAAAAATGGGAAAAATATTTATGGACAGTTCCTCAGATAAAGGTCTCATATCTCAAATATAAAAAGAACTTTGTGAAATCTATAAGAATGCTTGTCATTACCCAATTAATAAACAGTTAAATGATATGAGCAGGCAGTTTTCTAATGCAGAAAACAAAGCAATTTCTAGTCATGACAAAAAATGCTCTGAATCACTTTTTGATGAGAGAAATGCAAATTAAAACAACCTTGAGATATCATATTATACCTATCAGATTAGCTAAAATGTTAGCCAACATTTTGGAGGTGTGACAGATATTGGAGGCAGTATAGAAAAATTGGGACCTTAATTCATTGTTGGCGAATCTATAAACTGATCCAACCATTTTGGAGAGAGATTTGGAATTATGATCAAAGGGTTATTAAACTGCCTACATTTTTTGACTCAGTCATACCACTATTAGGTCTTTCCCAAGAGAATTAAGGTAAATGAAAAAGAATTTACACTCTAAAATATGTATAGCATCTCTCTTTGTAGTAGTGAAGAACTGGAAATTGTGGGGTTTCCTATTATTTGGGCAATGGATAAACACAATATGTTAAAAGTTCATGGGGGAATTTTAATAACTGCTATAAGAAATAATGAGCTCAATGATTTTGGAAAATCATGGAGAGACCTCCACAAAATAATGAAGAATGAAATAAGAGAACCATGAGAACCTTATGTATAATAAAATACAGCAGTATTGTTTAAGAACAACTTTGAGCAACCATTATATTACCATTATATTAAGTACCATTATATTATAGTACCATTATATTAAGACTATTATAAATAGGCAAATTAACCTCAAAGATCCTATGAAGAAAGATGCTATTTGAATTCAGAAAGAAATATTACTGTAATGTATGAAATGATGAGCTGATTGATTTAGAAAAAAAGGAAAGACTTGGATTTTTGAAAAAAGATAGCAGAGGGAAATAAGGATAGTACAGTCTTACATATATGTATATGAATGTATATATATGTTTCTGTGCTTATTGATATCTATGTATATGTATGTAGGTTCAGAATATAATATCATTTATACAGTTATATGGAGACTGATGGTGGGAGAGTGTGAAAAATAGTCTTATAAAAAGAAGCCTTGTTAAAAACAAGTTGAAAATGTGTTTAGTGAGAAATCCAGCTAAGTTTTTCTAAGGGTTGAAAATGAAATAAAAAGACAAGTAGCAAACAAAATATTGGAAAGATCTGCAAAGATGATGGTGCATCCATTCATGAATGTGTTTATATATATATATGTATACACATACACACATACATACACATTTTGCAGGATGAATTCAGTGCTTCTTTTCATTTATGGCTTTATTTTGCCTCTGTGATGAGTACCGAATATTTTCACAAATATAGATTGAGAGTTGCCACATTGACCAATTGGAACTGTATAATAATGCTATTTTGTTAAGTATATAAACTTGCAATTACATTATTCATTTTGTGCAAGTTTTGTTGTTATCCTGTCATTTATATTTCCTTGACAATACTGATTTAAAATTTTTTTCAATTGTGTTGTCTTGCATTTTTTTATTGTTGTTGGGCATAATTTTGATAAAACTGCTGACTTTAAAAATACCAGAAGGAATGGTATGGCACTCTCCTATTTTTTTCAATTTATAGCTGCATACAAAGCCCATACACAAAGCTGTTTGTCTGCATTGCTGCCAGAAATTTCTATAAATAAAGGAAAGAATGATCTGTTTATGTTCCTCTAGTTTTTCATTTTGGGAAATCAAGCAAATGCTAAAATTTTTTTAAACAGTTTAATAGCATGCAATATTTTCTTCTATTTCCCTGACATAACATAACATTAATTTGATTCTTTATTTTTGCCTTAAAATATTTAAAGAAGTCAAAATTAAAATATGCTTTTTCCATGTTTTTGTTTTAAATCTTAGTAAGTGTGACACCTTTTAATGTATTCAGCTTATCTTCATCATAGAAAAGAAATAATAAAACATACTTTTCTCCTTTCAGCATAGAGATGGAAGATAACAGTGATAAAACATTGCATACGTTACTGGATGCATGCAGTATATTGATTATTTTTCCTATTTTTTTTTTCTGTGTGTTTTTTTAAGAAGGGATAATCAAATTCTGGAGCCAGAAGTTGAAACTTTATTCAAAAATGATTTTATTAAGGAGGTGACACTTCTTTCCTTCCTTGATACCAGGGTGACTGAGGGTAGCAAATTTCTGGAGTTTGGGAATTCTCTGCTACAGTAGAGCTAAAGATGATTTGGTGCCCTCTCAAAATCTAACAGCAATATGGTACGTCACTGGAAGGGCGTACCATGAGGCTGCTTTAATAAGAGCAAAATGTACCATTTTAGAAAGTGATAGGTCAAAACTTCCATTTAGTGGTACTGGACTTATGAATAGCTACTATACTTCCAAGCTAGATGACATAGGGAAAGACAATTTTTTTAAAAAAAGAGACTATGACATCATTGATGTCAAAAGTCATTTTGTACAAATTATTTTTAATGTATATTTAAACCTTTTACATTCTTAAGACTTTTCACAAAAGAAACATTTCTAGAAAAAAATTAAAATTTATGGCTTGAGAATAGAATTATTTAATTGCTCTTCAACCAAGGATTTAAATACTGATATCAAGATTTGCTGGAAAAAAAGTTCAGTGAAACCTCAAATGATATCCTTTTTATATTAATCACTTCAATTACTAAATCAATAATCTGTTTTACTGATTTGCTAAACCATTAGAAGAGTTGGGGGTGGTGGAAATGGAAGAATACAAGATGAAGATGGATCTTCATAATGCTTATTGCCCAATAAGCCAGAAAGTCCCAAACAAAAGACCATAAATACTACAATTCTATTAAGTCTTGAACAATTCAGGATAAACTTAAGTTTTTTCATATATATACATATATGTATATATATGTATATATATATATGACAATAGAGGTAAATAGAGGTAAGTAGGAATTATAAGCATAATTTTATTTGATTTAGTTGTACAAAAATCAAAACATTGGAAATTGTCTAATATAATTCTCAGCTCAGAAATTCTCCCAAAAACCGCTTTTTACAGTAGTAATAGAAGAGGCCATGGCCAAAAAAGAAATACAGAAGATCAGAGATGATAAGGATTTCTCTTACTATATAAAATTGAGATCCAACATAGCTAAGATCATGAGGGAAATATTTAATTATTAAAAAAAATTAGTTTCTTTGAAAAAGGTTCAATTTCCAAGGTGTTTAAGAAACTGAATCAAATGTATATATATATATATATATATATAAACAACTCCATAACTGATAAATGGTAAAAGAATAAGTAGGTAGTTTTGAAGAGAATTCCAAATTTTCTATAGCCTTTTGAAAAACTCTTCCATATCATGAATAATTAGAGAAATACGGATTAAAACAACTCTAAGGTACTACCTTAAACCCATCAGTTTGGCAAAAAAGAAAAAAAAAGAAAGAAAATTACAAATGTTGTAAAGACTACAGGAAAATGGGAACATTAATGAAGTATTGATGGAGCTACAAATTGGTCTAGCCATTCTGGAAAGCAATTTCAAACAAACAAAGTTATTAAATTGAGCATCACCTCTGACTCAACAATACCTCTATTGTGTTTGTACCCTAAAGTGAGTAAAGTATGTGTATGTGTGTGGGTGTATAAGAATACAAAAATTTATATACCTATAAATATACATATATATATATATAATTATTGGATGGTTTTAAAGATTAGAATTTCTCTGTTTTAATAGTTTAAACTGGGATTTCTTTTAGAAAACAAGTACAACAATATTCAATTGATGATGGAGATTGGTCCAAATCTTTTGAAAGGCATTAGGGAATTATGTGAGAAATTCATACTCTTTAACTGAAAAATACCACTACTAAACAAAAATCTAAAACAAAATCCAAAATATAAAGTTTTCATATATACATATATCAAAATGTTCTTAGAAAATTCTGATAGCAAAGAGAGAAAGAGAGAGAGAGAGAGAGAGAGAGAGAGAGAGAGAGAGAGAGAGAAAGAGAGAGAGAGAGAGAAAGAATGGAGAAAGTAAAGGAACCATGTATTCTCTCATGAAGGTTTAAGTCAGAATAACATCTTCCCCCTTTCATGCTGTCAATAGTTCTACTACTTTCACAATCAAGGAGTATTTATTTGAATTCATTGAGAAGATTTGTGAAATTGTACCAGCTTATGTTACATATCTGCACAAGACTGATAGAAAAATGAAGCAAATATTTTCAGTTACATACCAACAATAAAACAAATTTTTTTGCATTGAGAAAGAAATTTATTTTAAATAGATTTCATTACATTTGTATGTGTATATTAAAAATATTTTGTATTGGATTTGTCGCTTTCTGGAAATATAGCATTTCTTTAACTAATTTGCTGATAGATATACATATGTGTAGGCATGCATATGCATGTACATGTGTATGCATATATGTTGTACATATGCAATATAAAATTGAATGATACTTTTTATGTGTGTGTAGTAGTGTTAGAAATGGTAGAGAGAAAATTTCTGAATCACTTACTTGAAATAAAATCACCTCAGACTGAAAAATTAAAATCAGTATTCTGATTATAATTTGGAAAACTGTTACTTAACAAAGAACTATTAAATGTCTTGTAAAAGGCTCTTTGCTTTTTAATGATCAGAATATTTCATGGTATTTGAAGCTCTTCTATGAGAGCTGTTTTGCTAAATTTCCTTTGCAATTATCTTTTAAAGTTATCTGGTAGTCTTCTCACAATCCAATGGGAACAATGCCGTGCTTAGCCAACAATTAGTTTGCATCATTTCTTTGTTGTATCATATAGAACCAAAGTTAAGATCAGCATTTTAGCTAAGATGATGTTATTAGTAATATATCAATGTATAATTTTTTATAAGAGAAAGATACTAAAGTATAATGGTTATTAGAAAACATGAATAAATACTTGTAGGAACTTTGAGATAAACTTCTTTAAAGTGTTTCTTTACATCAAACCAAAAGTTGCCTCTTTGCAACTTCCACATGTCAATACTTGATCTATACTTGGATCCAAATATAATAGCTCTAATTCTTCTTAATCAGCTATCATATTCCCTTTAATTCTTTTCTTTAAGCAAAACTTCAATTGATACTATAAGGCAGGCCTTTTATCAAATTAGCACTCTCCTTTAAAAATTGCCCATTTTTTCAATAACCTGCCATAAATATAGTATTTATAATTAAAATCAATATCCAAGATAGGTTCTTTTTTTCCCCTGAGGCAATTGGGGTTAAGTGACTTGCCCAGGGTCACACAGATAGGAAGTGTTAAGTGTCAGATCAGATTTGAGCTCAGGTCCTCCTGACTTCAGGGCTGGTGCTCTATCCACTGTGCCACCTAGCTGCCCCCCAAGACATATTCTAATATGGGCAGAATATACCAAATCTTATAATCTTTGCCTCTCTAAAAGCAGTCCAAATTTGCACCATATAATGGTGAATTTTTAAACCAATAAAAATCATGCTTTTTTTTTTTCTAGATGAACTCTTGTTTAACTAAAACTCCCCTATTTTGCACAACTATGTTGCAATTAATGCAAATCTGAATGATGTAAAATTCAATTTATGGAAAATTATAAAAAAGATGTTGAGGTACATTTAATTGAAACCAAAATTTAATTATTATGACACATATGAGCTAGTCAAGTGTTTTAACCTAGTACTATATCTATGCTATTAATCTACAGGTTTCTATCATAGAATATGGATGAGTTGGGGTGCAGTATATTATATTGCCAACAGCTGTGTTATTTTTGTTTGCTTTTGGTTTTTTAAACTTTTTATTTTCAAAACATATATACCTAGATAATTTTTAACACTCACCCTTGCAAAACCTTATGTTTCAATTTTTTTTTCCTCCTTCCCTTCAGCCCTTCCCCTAGAAGGCAAGTAATCCAATATATGTTAAAACATGTGCAGTGCTTCTATACATATTTCCACAATTATCATGCTGCTCAAGAAAAACCAGATCAAAAAGGGAAAAAATGACAAAAAATGCAAGTAAACAACAACAAAAAAGTGAAAATAGTATGTTGTCATCCACATACAGTCCCCATAGTCCTCACTCTGTTTGCAAATGGTTCTCTCTATCACAAGACCATTGGAACTGACCTAAATCATTTTGGTATTGAAAAGAGCCATGTCTGTCAGAACTGATCATTGTATAAGCTTGTAGTTGCTGTGTACAATGTTTTCTTGGTTCTACTCACTTCCCTTTGCATCCATTCATGTAAGTCTATCCAGGCCTTTCTGAAATCATCCTGCTGATCTTTTCTTATAGAACAATATGTTATTTTTTAAACCTTAATATAACAGCCAAAAGGAAAAAGAAAACAACCAGAATTATATTATATAGCTTTCTTGAAATGGAAATTTATTGTTACATCTTTTGAATCTTCCCTGATGTTCTGTTTGGTACATGACAATGTTTTGTATGTTTTTCTGTCTTATTCTAGTTTTTTTTTTTTTCTAATTTTGTATTTGTTTTAAATATGTAAATTAAAAAAATAAAAGTAAGAATTCTTAACATAAAGGCCAAGGAAGAATAATTCAGATGGAAATATAACCAGCACAAAAATAGACAATCACATTAGAACAAAAATTTGATATAGCTGAAATTCATGAATATGATCATAAGAACTCTAAAATAGGACAAGATATCAGAATGATGGTTTTTCAATAAATAATATAAAACTCAGGCAAAATAAAATAAGAAAAGCAAAGCAGTATCTTATTGTGGTTTTAAAACAACAACAAGGAATATAAATATTACAGTGAAAAAAATGAAGTGTCTTAGCTGTATGGATTAAAGATTACATTAAAAAAAATGCATTCCTGTTACTGAATCAGCCATTCATACCAAAGCTTTAAGTTTATGTAAGGCAGTAAAAGAAAATGGAAGTGAAATGGATAATGAAGAAACTTTTACTACAAGTGTTGGTTGGTTTGATCACTTTAAAATAAAATTCAATTGCCTGATATTAAAATTAATAGGAAGATAGCCAATGTAAAAGAAGACCTACCATATAATTATCCTGATATTCTAAAGAAAATAATTGAAAAAAGATGGATATAATGATCAATAATCATTTAATATTGGTGAAAGAAGCTTATTTTGGAAAAGGATGCCATCTAGAATTCCCATTTCTAAAAAAGAAAATAAAACAAATTGGATTTAAAATGTCTAAGGATTGTCAAATACAATGAAAAAAATGCAAAGGAAGATAGCAAATCTAAAACTATTTTACAAGTGGCAGTCATCAAAACCATTTCCTACTAGCTAAGAAATAGAATGGTGGATCAATAGAATAGGTTAGGTACACAAGATATAATAATCAATGACTTTAGTAATGTAGTGTTTGATGAAGTCAAAGATCCCAACTTCTGGGATAAGAACTCTTTATTTGACAAAAATTGCTGGGAAAATTGGAAAATAGTATCTAAAATATTTTTATTAATTGTTCAATAAACATATCTATCAATTTTTCTCAGAAACATGCCCATGGATGTGTTTCATCTGGTACAGTTGAATACATCAAGAGCAGTTACCTGCTCTTCTTGTTTATTTTGAATATTTATTATCTTATTTATCTTTCATATTATCAATTTTTGCTATGACCATTTCAGTCTAAAAGTTTTCTTCTCAGAAGAGAATATAGAATTAAAATAGAAATTGAGCAGCTTTCCTTTCCCTCTCTTTTTAATTACAATAATTTTGTCTGTGTAGATTTATCTCTTCTTTGGTCCTTTTCTTTGCTTCTACTGTTTAAAAATATATATTTTTTGTCCTTCACTTCCTTCACTTCCTCAGCTCTTTCTTACTTTGTGACATTATGCTTACAATACTGTACTGTATTTGTGTAGTCATCCTGCATTATCTTCCCTTCCCAATTTCTGTACAAATCTTTTGAATCTAAGTTTTCTGAGAAATTCTTTTCACATACACACTGGTCTCTTCAGAGAAATCCCATTTAACAGTTTATTAGGTACTTAAAATACACACCATACTTTCCTACTTTCTGAGAAATATGCAAGGGTAAATAAGATATGACACTTGCTTCGCCAGTATATTCCAAGGTTGTCTAGGAAAAAAAATAATGACATGGCTAATACGGA
The DNA here is from genome assembly GCA_023553655.1 of Myrmecobius fasciatus. Classification (NCBI taxonomy): domain Eukaryota; kingdom Metazoa; phylum Chordata; class Mammalia; order Dasyuromorphia; family Myrmecobiidae; genus Myrmecobius; species Myrmecobius fasciatus. The sequence goes on along the minus strand of JAJPUD010008150.1, from coordinate 66,230 downwards.
AATATGTTTTACATGACTACACATATATAATCTATATCAAATTGCTTGCCATCCAAAAGGGGAGGGAGGAAGAAAAGGAAGGAAGCAAGAATTTGGAACTCAGAATTTTAAAAAGCATTGGGTTTTTTGTAAATATAATTAAGATAAAGTAATTTTTTTAAAAAAATAATATAAATGGGAAAAATATTTGTAATTTTTCTTTTCTGAAGACCAATAACAAAGTTAGAGCTATTAAAAACCAATTGTAATTATTGTAACAATTAAAGCTATGTAAAAGTAGGATGAGTTTCCTTGAGTAGTAATAGATTAGATTACATTAGATAAAGAATTAATTAAGTGAGTATTCATTATGGCCCAAGCACTAGTTCCCTTCTTCATTTGATGTCTTCAAATAAAGGCTTTATGATCATTTCTTTTCTAGGGTCATTTATTGGTAGATCTATACTGACATCCCTTTTACCTCAGAAATTATATGGTTTTTTGAAAAAAGAAATATGCTATTCAATTGTTTTACTTATTATTGATTTTCCTTTTATAAACTGGGTAATAAATGCTAAACAATAAAACTAATGCATCCCCAAATGTTTTCTTCCATTTAATCTATATTTTAGTTTTAATTGATATAATAGAAACTCAGTTGCTAGCTCATTCTAAAATTGCAAATGATAAAAGAGCAAGAATGGAGTGATAGGTTTCTATATTTCCTTTAAAATGAAAGAAGAACATTCAGCTTTCAACTATTGACTGGTTCTTGATTTGAACTCAGGCCTTCCTTACTTCCACTCTAGTATTCTATCTACTCTGCCACTTATTTACAACTTCAAACAGCTTGAGGAATATTCTTTGGAAAATTGAAAATTCTATATAAATTGTACTTAATATTAAATCCTTTTGAAATGCAAGGAAGACTTAGTAAAGTTATTTGTGAATACTTCATCCTTTTCTGTGCTTAGCACATTTAGACAATTTAGTGCTAATTTAGAGAATGAAAATTTAGATTTGCTGAAGAGCATCATGTGGATTTTTCCTGGTCCTTCATGTTGACTAATCACTGTTTGTTGTTATTGTTATTATATTGTTTTTCTACAAAATAAATAGTTCTTATAAGGTGTATAGTTGGCAAGGATTCCATTCAGCCTCGTCATATGATCTGGCCTTGGAATCTTACAAATTCCTGTTAAAAGTCAGTTAACTGGAGGCAGTTGGATAGCTCAGTAGACAGAATTTGGAGTCAGGAATATTTTGAGTTAAAATCCAATCACATATACTCACTAGCTGTGTAACCGTAGCCATGTCACTTAATCTTTGCCTTATTCTACCAGACGTGAAAATGGAAAACCATTCCAGTGTCTTTGCCAAGAAAAACACAGGGACAGTTTTAGTAGCCTATGGTCCACAGGGACAACAGTAATGTTGTCTGAGCTAAAGCAAAGCAAAGAGTTGTTTTATCTCCAAGAGTTCTCATTGCCTGCAGATTGACAGAGATGTGAGGACATAGTAGAAATGAATAGTTAATTTTTTACTGAAGAATAAAAAGTAATGTGTTCCTTGACCTCTTGACAACAAAGCAAGAAAATAATGGCACAAACTCTTCAAATCTCCGTTTCTTTCTAAATGGCTGCAGTTTTACTTTTATGTCTGATTTGTCATTACACTAGATTCAGTGGCTATGATTTGTAAGTTGATCTTTTAGATAGCTAGTGGATGGAATGCTGGACCTTGAGTAAGGAAGTTTGTTCTTGTGTCCAACTCCTCATGACCCCATTTGGAATTTTCTTGGCAAAATACTGCAGTGGATTGCCATTTCTTTCTCCAGCTCATTTTATAAAAAGAAAATGAAAGAGAGTTGGATCACATAGCTAGTAAGTATCAGAGACTGAATTTGAATTCAGCTTTTCAGATTCCAGCCTTGGCACTCTATCCACTGTGGCACCTAACAGCCCTACATCCCTCCTTACTTCACAGTTATATTCTTCTACTTCCATAGAACTTCATTTGTTCAATCAATCTCTAGTCACAAGCCAGGTGTTGTGTCAGTGAAAGGAGAAATTAAAGATTTTTCATAGTTTATTTATGTGAACTATATTTTTAATTTAGACCTTTTGGGTTTTCTTATCTCTGCTGTCAATAAACATTTATTAAGCACAATAAACATTTCAGGCATTGTGCTCAATCCTGGGGATAGAAAGAAAAAACAAAGGTAGTTCTTGCAATTGAAGAGCTCCCAGTTTAATGTAAAAGAGCTATAAAATTATGTGCTTGGATAGATCAACTCTAAGAGTTATTTTTGGTCTAAATTCAGTAATCCAAAATAAATGGTATTATATTTTATTGGCCTATGTTGCATGCTGATAGTCTCTAACTTTTTCCTTTAATACCTCTGAAAATGAATTCAAAAGAAAATTCAATAAAGAAATGGAATATGTTGAGAGATCATGTTCTTTTTTGCATGCCTTTGTAATACACATAAACATTTTGCTCAGTGTATAAGAGAATTACACAGGATTGTTCACAAAATGCAGAAAATCCATCTGGGTGATTTTTTTTTTGCCAGTAGTTTATATGTTTATTTTATTTTGTTGGATATAATCCCCTCTATCATTTGAGAGATATACAAGCATGTATCTCTTTTCAATAAGACTGACAGAAGAACTTGTCTGAACAGATCTCAAGTATAAGATCAAACCAGTATGTATCTGATATTCTTATCAGAATCACGGACTATATCCATTCTAGCTGCTATCTCATTAGGACTGACATTCCTCTTGCCTAGTAGAGAATACTTTTCTGTGTCTCTTTGATCTTTCAAGTTTGATTATTGAAACTGTTCAGGGGATATGTCTCTTATTTAGTTAAGGGTGCTAGAATTTACTATACTTTTACTTAGTGTAGAGGCAAACAAGATCCCAGCAACACTGTGAAGTACATGCCTTTTTCCTCTTATCTTGAATTTGGTGGAGATTGAAAGTTACATATTGAGAGGGGAAACCTCTCCAGATTTCAACTGTCTTCAAATTCAGGACTTATAACCACAATCTCCATAATCAACTTAATTGGTCACATCTCTTTGAACAAAAGCAGCAATAACAGTTAATTAAATTGTAGTAATGTGTTCATGGTTTGATTCCAGCGTACTAACTTTTATTGAAAGAAGATTGAATTTATCCCAGTAATTCAGAATTTTACTATTATTTTCATGGCACCAAAACGAAACACTTGGCTTGACAAAGGAAGATATTGGTAAATCTAGATTAAAATAAATGATTAAAAATGAGATTTTAAAATATTCAAGATTTTTTTAACATTTCTTACATTGAATTGAGGAAGCATTTTTAACTGTATGTTCTTTCCTATAACTAATCCATTACTTGTGTTCAACTCAAAAGTTAATTATTTAAATGATTATGATACAGAATGACCCTTTTGGAAAAAAAATCAACCATTCCAAATGTCATTTTCTACATTTCTATAGTTTGTATGTATACTCATTGTTAATTGGTTCCAGAAGGCACATCATGTGTTAAAAATGAGGAGCAAAAGGATTTTTCCCATGAGTATATCTCTAGTCTTCAGCCTAACATTTTTAATTAAAATTGTCTTTTGTCTTCTTTTTGTATACACAGCTCTTAAGATAGATTCTAATACAAGTAAAAATTTGAATTTTCCTGGCTAATTGATTAAAGTGCAATACTTGAATTAATTAACCAAGTAATTAAATAATCAACAAGTATTTGAAAGACACATATTTTGAGCTAGCATTATGATAGAGGCTAAGAATGTTATTCTGAAGAATTAAAGTTCCTATTCACAAGGATCTTGCAAAAAAACAGGGTAATAACATGTATATATTTATAAACATAAATATCAACAAACATAAAGTAGTTAAATACCAGGTGCTTTGGAAGTGTACTAAGGGATCTTTGAAGGGCTGTCTTTGCAGAAAAGGATTAGATTTGTCTGATTTGTAAATGGGAAGAGATAATGAAGTATAACTTATTTTGATAGCTATATAAGTTTATTTAAAAATTAGAAGCATCTAAATAAGTTTCCTTGGGAGGTCATGAGTTTACTTTCTTTAGATCTTCCAGAACAGATTTGAATACATTTGCCAGGTATTCAGTTTATTTATGTAAGAGTAAGGTAGGTATCAAGGAAAACTAGCACCTCTAGTATGAGGGCTTGCTGAGCCCTCTTCAAGACTGCTCATCCACCTTTGGAGAATTAGGGGGGGGACTACCACAAGCATGTGAAGGCTTCCCCCAGTGGAATGGGCAGATGGGAAGAATTCATTTCAACAGTGCTTAACATCAAATGTCAAAAATGCCAAGATAATTCACTGCATCCTGGATTATCAGTAATCTTCTTGATTTTTGTCTTGCCACTATACTTTGATGGCTCTGGAAGAGAGATTGAGACTGACTCATGAGCAAGTCAACTCATCACCCCATGAAGCCATTGGTCCTCTTCCAACATGTAAGACAAATAATAACACTGTGAGGATGTAGCATCATCAAATCCAGCTCATTTAGTTTTTAACCTGAAAAGTCACATGAATATATCTATCATCTATCAATAAATTATCTTGCTATTATCTATCCATTTTTCTATTTCTATCTCTATTTTTATTTTGATAATTTGAGCTTCTAAACATATTTTTCTTAGAATTTTTGCATTTTCTTAGAATGTATACAGTAATGTTGTTTAATTATTTTTAATCATGTATGACTCTTTGTGATCCTATTTAGGGTTTTCTTTGCAAAAGTACTGGAGTGTGTTGCCTTGTCCTTCTCCAGCTCATTTGACAGATAAGGAAACTGAAGTAAACAAAGTTAAGTGATTTGTCCTGAATCATATAGTTAGTAATTGTCTGAAGCCAGATTCCAAAAGATGAGGAGCCTTTCCAGTTCTACCCACTACTACATACTATATCAATAATATATAATAACAAATGATAAATTAAAAAATAAGGTGTCAGAGGTGATATACTAATAATTATTTTGAATTGTGAATTATAACAAGATCCCTAAGCTCCCAATATTTTCTCTAGTGATCTTCCATGCTATTTGAAATCCAAAGAGGTTAATATATTGAAGACTCACATTAAGATGCCATTAAACAAACAAATGCATAATAAGCCGTTATTAGAAATTAACATCAGATTAAGAAAAGCTTGAACAAATTGGAGTAGGGGACCAGTATGAGAATAATGTATTCCCAAGGGAAATGGATTAAGGGAGTAAAATGGAATACAAGAACAGAGGAGCAAGACTTTTTTTTTTTTTTTTTTAATTTACAGTTTGGTTTAAGATTATTCCTGACTAAACTAAAAATCTCAGAAAAGTTCTTTCTGGAAGAATGGTTTAGCTAGATAGGTAGGTAGATAGAGATACACACACACACACACACACACACACACACACACACACATAAGCAGACAATTTTGGCAAAAAAGAAATGGATGAATGGAAATAGCACTTGAGCTTGAGCAATCTTTCTTATCAGTAATCCTGGTGCCAAGATTCATTTGACAGAATAGCACAGGGAATGTGGCAATAGTGATTTATCCACTAATTTTGTAAGGTGTAAAAATAGGATTTCAGTCTACAAGATTGTCTATCAAACTGATATTTTTAAATTCACTTCAAATATGTTCAAATTATAACATCTATTCAAGTTCTTAATTGTAGTCATACACTTATGCAAAAACACAAATTTTTGATTGGCAAGGTAGCTTAATTAGTAGATAAAAAAGAATACACATTTATTTTACTTTTTCTGAAACTATTATTTCTGTCATAAATTATACTTTTATTCCAGTCAAAAAATTGATATTAAAAACCATTTTTAAAATTGTAAAGTCCTTTTATTTCTATAAAATCATCTTGGATAAAAATATAAGAACATGAGATAATCATTAAATCAATATGGTTATTGTAATTTACATTTTCTTAAAATACATTTTAATTAGGGGACAAATCTCTTTCTAATTTGATATTCAGGAATAACTTTTACAATTCATCTAAAATGAATAAATGCCAATAAAACATTTTGACAGGGAAAAAAGATTTTTAATATTTCTGTAGAGAATTTTTTAAAAAATAGAGTTTTCAGATGATTGTTTCTATGCCTGTCCCCTCTTTGCTTCAATACATTTTCAAGAATCTTTTGATATACAGAAAAGTCAATTGGACTCAAGTCTAGAGCCTTGGGTTTGAATCCTATCTGTAACACTTTAATATATGACTATTAGAAATCAATTGCTTTGATTATCAATTTCTTCATTCATAAAATAAGGATAAGATCTGTACTACCCATTTCAGAGGGTCATTATGAAAAAAGTGCTTTATAGTTATGAATTATTTTAAACATTTTTTATTTCCTTGTTGGCACTTCTACCATTTACTTCAATAATTATTCAAAAACATAATTATTCAAATAAATATATCAAAATCAATAAGTCTACACTAGGTATCTGGTATTGTGCAAGGTACTGGGGATACAAAGTAAACAAATAAAGAAATGAATAAACAAATAAATGGATGAATGAATGAAGCAGATCCTGTTTTCAAAGAGCTTAAATTCTATTAGTGGAAAGATCATTATAGCTGGCATTTTTATATCAAGCCTACTCTATGCCAGCCATTGCTTAAGTGATTTACAAATATTGCCACAGTTGATTGTCACAATAACCCTGGGAAGTAGGTTCTATTATGACCTCCATTTATTTACAAAGATTAAGTGATTTGTCCAGGATCACAAAGCTTGCAAATATTAAGGACCATTCTTCTTGATCTAGGCGCAGCACTCTTATCAATTACCTTACTTACCTCGGGACAGCAAGTATATGTATAAGTTTATATAGAATCAATAAGCTGGATTTTCCTTTTTTGGTCACCCAACCTGTGCTCTAATAAGACAGGTCTTATTACTTGAGAAAAATCGACACCAATCTTTTTTTTTTTTTTTTTTTCTGGTACAACTCTATATTTCTCTCCTTGACTTGGTATTATTTCCAAGTTCTCTTTTATGATTCATGTTTAAACTCACTTCTACTTGTTTCTGAACTAATAGCATAATGGGGCTTTAGGCCCAAAGAGCTCATGAAGTAACTATTCCCTTCATGTAATTCTGACGGAAATCCAGAATGTAAGAAGAGAAAAGAACAAAATGAGCTTTTGTTTATTGATGCCATGATTTGGGGGAATACATAGGCACCTGATTCTACAAAGCAGATTGTAATAATTGTTATTTCCCCCTCCTGTTCATTCTTTTTTTATCTTAACAATATATTGCCTTAAAATTTAATTTAAAAAAATATTCAGGGTTTATAATCTATATTTTTAGTTCTTTTATGTTTGAGACAAATGAACTGACTTTTCATAGTTTCAAATAAACTTCTTCAGAACTATAAGGACTTTAAAAAGAGCAATCTAGTAGGCTTTGTGAAGAGAGTTATCACTATTAAACCTTTGACTGCATTTTAAGTGTTTATTTTTGCCAGTAACTAAAAGATTCTAACTAGTTTCATGTAATTAACCTTCATTCTTCAAGCTCATGTTCTTCTGTAGCATAAATTATGAGAAAATAAATGTAATCTGCATTTCTCTAATGCCAATTAGAAAGGTCAGAGACACAGACCAGTGTTTCTCAGAGTCAAGAAAAGCTCTGTTGCCAAAGGAATACACAAACCTGCTTTTACTGATTAGGATTTTTAGTTCCCTTTCCTTTCAGTCTATTGGGTAAGACATTGTTTTTCAGGTATTTTATTTTAGATAAATTGCTGCTTAAGTATCCAATACATGCATTACCTTTCCCCCACATATATTCCTAAAAATAGACAGAACTATATATTTATACCTATATCTATGCATTATCCATCCATCCATATGCATGTATACATATACATATATATGTATATTCTATAAAATTAAAGTATAAAAATGGAATTGATCTGTGTATTTCTAAGAGAATGACAACATATTTTTTCACAAGGTCAGCAACAAGATTATATTTAATTAAAGTGTTTGTGATTACCAATGCTATAGTAACCAATCTTTGCTAGTCAAATATAAGCAACTTGTAAACATGTGGAACTTCCAATAAAGCAGTAACCAACTAAAAATTAACTTTATCAGTAATTTTGAAATACTAATCAAAATATGTGTTATACAAATTAGGAACACCCATAACTAAAATTACAAAAAACACACCTAAGACCCTGCCCTGAGGCAATTTACTTCAACATTTTTGCTAGAGTTGTTTATGTTTGTTTTTGTTTTTGTTTTGTTTTTTTTTGCATTAGGATTGGCTCCTCTATTTTCAACCTTGCTCTGGTATTGGCTCAAGGGCAGTGCTGAATGGTGAATATACTTTGCAGAGACTTATTAGAGTACTATCCCAGAGAGAGATAGAAGGCCTTGGGCTGGACAGAAAGGGAATCATGACTTTGTGGATGTCTTGGATCTCCCTAAATCAAATCAGAGAAGAGAGAAACCTCTTGGAACCTTTGGGGTGACTGGTGATTTGTTTTCAGACATTTTCATGCCTTGATTAATAGTTTGATTGCATTCATTAAGAAACATTATTCTAATTAGTGTTTCCTTCATACTCATTAGCATATGTAACATTAAACCAACTATACTTGAGTACCATATGTTATAATGGATGGTGTTTATATATCATTTGAAGATTCACAAAACACTTTATCAGGATTACCTCATTTGATCCTCATTACAACCCTGACATGTAGATACTATTATTATCATTCCATTCTACAGAGGAGGAAACACCAACTGAGAAAGATTAAAGGATTTCTTCTGGAATGAACTACTAGTACATGTCTGAGGCAAGATAGTTTTATTCACTTACATTTTTTTGATTTATGTCTAATTTGGACTTGTCTCTGGAATGCCCAGTTTGCCTAATCTGGAGGCCCTGAAAACCTCTCCTATAGGTCCAAACTGCCTGGCCTGGAGGCCTCTGGACCTCCTAGCTGCCGGTGTCTTTAAAATTGATGAGATTAAGATTGCCTCTATTTTCATCCCAGGGAGAGGGTAAAGCCTTCCATCTCCCATTCTCCCAATTTTGCCCCAGCTTTGAGAAATATGTCTAGGGATATCTGTTTCTGTTCTGTATTGTTTGTCCTTCTTAGTTTCTGGGGCCTGAAATAATCCCCCTGAAGCCTGGAGTTCGGCTCATGATGACCTTGGAGCCATGACTGTCCACAGGAGAATACAGCCAGCCAGCCCAGAAGGGCATCCTCGAGAAGCCAGGGTATCTGGGCCTGGAGCCTGGAGCCAGAGGAAGATTTCAGAATTTGGAACTAAATCTGAGCTATAGAGGAATCTAATTAAACCTAATCCCTTCTACTTCCAGAGAAGGATTATGCCTCCTGTGACTTGGAGGAGTAAATTGCTTGAATTTTTTTTTTTTTTTGGTAGAAGCTAATCAGAGTGTGGGTGACTAAATGGAGCAGGAGTGCAGAGGATGGACCCTACCAACGATAGAGGAACCCCTTCACTAGGGGCTAGAGCCTTGGATTCTCAAAGACACTCCCAAATGACTGCTTAGACACTCCTAGAAACCCTGAGGGAGGGTGAAAGGTTATATATTTGGCTGTCCAGCAGTGGGGTTCATGCATTAAGTCTTACAGGTTTTTATTCTGCTAAAAACTTTAATTATCAGTAATCCCTCCTATTGCTAATGCTAATCTTTAAAATGTAAACTGATGGAGAATGGAAGTTAGGTTCATATTTTTGTATTTCCAGGGCATAGCATAATGTTTTAAATAAATAAAGGTGTACCAGGAGTAGTAAATATGAAATAGATTCAGCAAAGCAATTGATTATTTAAAAAAAATTATAAAAACATAGCATAATAGAGATTCAGTTTCTGACATGGAACAACCATGACAACATAACTGTCACAGATACCAAGGAATGTTATTTATTATGTGACTAATACACAGGAATTATCAAGGAAAGGGATTTTTTCCCCCGAGGCAATTGGGGTCAAGTGACTTGCCCAGGCTCACAAAGCTAGGGAGTGTTAGTGTCTGAGATCAGATTTGAACCCAGGTCCTCCTGACTCCAGGGCTGGTGCTCAAATCACTGTTCCACCTAGCTGCCCCAAGGAAAGGGATTTTAACAATTGACAATTAACAAGCTAAAAGACAAGTTCCCTAGTGGAACTCACAATTAACCAGAAGGAAAATGCCCTTAAAGGGAGTATGCCATGAAGTGGGAGTATGCCATTGCCTTGCAGGCTAAATCCATAATGGAGTTTAGCAGACTAACACCAAAAGGGGGTTAGTAGGGGAAGAGGATTAGACCACTGACTAGAGGGCTAACCCCCAAAGGAACTAAGCACCTTAAAAGAGTTATCTATAACAAGGAGGAAGGCCACCACCAGGCAGGATAACATTGTTGGCTAACCCTTAAAGGGATTTAGCCGAATTCTACATCAGGAGTGTATCTCTTATAAGGGAAACATAACATTGAATGTTTGACATCATAACTTGGCTTTTTAATTATATAAAGGTTGGGGCCTGAGTGGAACTGTAATTGAAAGTCCACTTGAACAAAAGGTCTGCTTAAGAGCAAAAGGTTTACTTAAAGCTGAGCTCTTTCTGCTTGCCCCAGGGGATATTATAATACTATCAATATAATTTATAATTATAACACTGTCAGTCTTTCTCTGGTAAAGTCCACCTAGACACCCAGTAAGTGATATAACAGAGAAATTAGGTATAAAGTATTTATGCTGAAATACTAGGGTGATCCTCCTCTTTTAAAAAAAAACTTATTTTTAATATATGTAATAAAATAAGCATTTCCATAACATAGTACAATAAAAAGATAATTGCACATTTACTATGTACAGTTTGCTATTTCTTTCAAATATACAACAAAATTATCATGTAAATTCTTTGTCCTTACCCCTCTCCCCAAAGATGGTTAACATAAAATACAAATGGGTGTTATCTATCTAATCTATCTATCTATATCTTTATATACACACATATAATATATATGTCTATTTATACACATGGCATCAGTTTTCATATATCAACACATATCACAAACATATGTAATAAATACATATTTATGTATATGTACAGTTATTCTATACATATAGTCCATATTCATATACTCAATATATTCTATTGGCATATTCTGTACATATCTATTATTTTGTTTATTTGATGCAGATATCATCTTTATATGTTTTTTGGGTTTTTTTTTTGCTTTTTTTGCTGAGGCAGTTGGGGTTAACTGACTTGCCCAGGATCACACACCTAGAAAGTGTTGTGTCTGAGACCAGGTTTGAACTCAGGTCCTCCTGACTTCAGGGCTGGTGCTCTATCCACTGTACCACCTACCTGCCCCCTTCATATGTCTTTTAAAGCAAATTTTGTTTTTTGTAATAATCAAAATAACTTATAAAAAGTATTTTTAAAATTTAAGAGATTTGCTTTTTCCTTTTTTGGTAACTTTTATGAAGAAGTTATCATTTTGAATGAATTATATTTTGAAAATCAAATTTTAATTGTTTTTAGTTGAATCTCTAATCTGAAGGATGAATAGAACTAGGAAAAATGCTGAAAAAAAGAGAAGCGTATCAAAACTACCTATTTGGATGGAGGATGCTGCACTGAACCCTTTGTCTGGAATAAATTGAGTAAGCCAAGTTAAACCAGGTGGAAACCCTCAGAGGTCACTCACCAAAGGAGTTCAAGAAAAGCCAGTTAGCAAAGGGAAGGTATAAATGGAGAATGTTGCGTGATTGTGCTTGACCAGCAATTCCAAAGGTGAGTAGGTAATTGGTCAAACAGGCAAAATTGAGGCTGGGAGGAAATTATCTATCTGAACTGAAGGGAAGGGTATATAAATTCCAAAATGAGACAAGGAGAAGATGAGTATTGCAATGAAACAGCTGTTCTGCATGGTTGATGCGGAGGATTAGACATTGTCATCAAGCCATCAACACTTTCCAGACCCCTCTGCCCAACTACAAAATGAAAAAAAATAATAATGATGATGCATATTTATATAACTCTTTCTGGCTTTGTGAGCATTCACAGAAATGTATGTATGCAAATATATGCATATACATGAAGCAAAGCAAAAACAAAGGAAAATCCTCAAAGTATTTACACTTTATAGCTTAGGAAACCAAGATCAGAAAGGAATTTATTAGATGTCCCCATGGTCCTTTGGTTTTTTCTCCCAGAATAATAATTTCATGGAGAATTGAACCAAATACATTGAATTTGTTATTTCTCCAATTCTTGCTACTGGGACTGCCAGCTTACCCTACTTATTCTCTCAAAGAACTGTAGGCATGTGGAGCAGTGGATAGAGCAATGGACCTCCCCTCAAGAAAACAAGTTCACATGTGTTTCCAGATACTAAAATCTATGGTCTAATATCACTAGCTTGCTATTATTCAAATACACTTCTCCTGACCACATCCCTTTTGACTTTCCCTTAATTCCCTGGGCCCAGAACTCTCCCTTTCTCCTAATCTTTGCCTCCTAAACTCCCTTGACTTCAGTTTAGTCTCCTGTGAAGTCCTACCTTCTGCAACAAAGATGTCTTCTCTCTGAGATTCCCCTCCATTCTGCTGTGAACTCCTTAAAATCTGGCACTGTTTCTTTTCTTTCCTGTGCTTTAGTTTTCCCAGAGCTTAGCACAGTGCCTGACAAATGCTAGTCAAATAACCTTTATGTTTAGTCTTTTTCATTTTTTGTTGTTGTTGTTGTTGTTGTTGGTTGGTTAGTTTACCTGGCTTCCAAAACTTTCCTGGCTTCACCTCTAGCTTCTAGACACTCGTGTCTCAGGATTATTCCCATGCTCAGACATTTTCTTTCATTCCTCACCTTGTTTTGACTCTGTGAGTCCTGGCTTCCAGCCCTGTCTCTGTGATTTATTGCTGTCCACAATCCCAGACTGCTTGGACAGAGAGGAACAATTTCTCATTTAATGACATGCCTGAAATTAATGAGTGAGGTGTATGAGCAGGAAGTTCCCCGATAAGGCGTTCTCTAGTTGTAGCTACTGGAGCAAGAGATGGTTCAGAGGGGCTTGATTCGTGGCTTTGAAAGCACAGAAATGCTATCTAAGGACAATGGTGACTTTCTTCCAAGATTCACCAAGTATCATAAAAGGGAGGAGCTAGAAGAACCCTCAAATGGTGTTTAATCCAGACTCACACCCGTGAGTGCAGGTGGTTTTCTAGATTGGGAGGCAAGGGGATGTATTTGACATGAACAGAAGACACTACCTAGTTTCTCTATCAAGGACTGTGTGTTTGTATGTCCTATACTTAATATAGTGCCTAGCTCATAGTATCTATCTGTGTGTGTGTGCAAGTGTGTGTATATGTGTATGTGTATATATATATATATATATATATATATATATATATATATGCACAGAGACACACTGACCACACACACACACACACACACAAGTTGTATACCCTAGTTAGCCAGTATGGTCCTTGAAATCAGAGGCAATTTTATTTTTGTTTATGCATCTCCAGGGTCTAGAGTATATTATGAAGTTAATTGTTGTTTGATGATTGGTTAGTCAAATACTACAGAGACTACCACTGCTTTGTCAATGGCTAAAGCTAATTGCCAAGAAAAAAAAAATTTAAAAAAGATATAAATTGATAGTAATCTACACCCAGGTTACTTTTTAATAGGTAGATATTTTAAATACATGTGTATATGTACATATATATGTGTGTATGTGCATGTATATATATATATGTATGTGTATATATATATTAATGAAATGAATTGTAAAAGCTGTCTCACAAGATGGAAAGTGTTCTAAAGATTGAGTGAAGGTCATCTGTGTCCCATGAGCAGGTTTCTTTCTTCAGAGATCAACTGGTTTACAAGGAGTGGAACCTTTTCTATGTGAGACTAAGTTCCTTGGCACTGAAATTCCCATATAAGGTAATTTACTAATCCTAAAGATGTGGTTGGGTTAGAAATTTTTCCTCATTTATGACTTAGAATGTGAAGTCACTTGTCCTGACTAATCAGGGCAAAGATCCAGCCTATAGGGAGTGTTAGCCCAGATCCCTATATAATCCTCCTCTGTTACCTGGACCTTGCTTCTCCTTATCTGATCTATTGTGGGGAAGGACTTCTCCTTCCTTTCTCTCAAATTCCTTTCTGCTTTTGCCTTGAGAAATCTCCTTAATTTATTTGAGGTGGTGGTCTTTGCCCCACAGTTTATGGGGGCTTGTTGGGGATCCTGTGACCTAGGGAGTAGGGGGGGGGGTTCTCCAGCATTAGCAGGACCTTGTCCTGCCTTGCTTTAGGCAGCCAGCCAATTTCTGGGACTTTTCCTACTTCCAAGGTCAAGTGACCTTAAGAGGCGAGACCCAAGGCAAATTGACAGAGTAAATCCCAGGTAAATTCTGGCAGTAAATGACCTGTCAGACCCTTGAGTGGAAGATTATAGACTCTGAAGGGGTGCTCTGGATAGGATAGGCCTTTTGGAGTGACTGGGGGAAATTGAGTGTGAGGCTGGGATCTAAGTGTACCTGATCCTGAAAAATATCTTCAAATACTGAAAATAGATGGGCTCAGCCAAAAGCCTTCCTCAAAGGAAAGGATAGTTTCTTGGGAAGATAGAAGTGCAAAAAGTAAATTGATTACATATTGTTGCCCTGTATGGGGAGGACATTCTCTGGGCTAACTGAGTATATCTAACGTAAATCTGTCCCAAAACTGGCCAATTTGAGTCTGCCCAAAAAGTTAAGTTGAGAATAAGTTTTAAGTTACTTGGCACTATCAACTAAATTGAGTTGTTCTATTGTGTTTTTAAATTGGCCTAATTTACAAGATTAAAAGCCTTCTGAGGGAAATTGCCAAAGGAAAAAAACAAACAAAAAAACTGTTCTCTCTGTGTTTTTCCAAGCTTTTCAGGATTGTGGAATCTATCTTGGGTAGGTAGGTATCTGTGGCTGACCTGAATTTTTCCAAGGTTCACACTGGTGCCCCAATATCTTTGGCATGGGCCCTCTCCCCAGCATTTCTGGCATAGAGAGTGAGACAGCCAGCCATTGAGTCAAAGACCTGTAGCTGGACACCTGGGTCCAAATTTCTCCCACCCTCTTCCCCAGGGTCTTAGAGTCTGCTGATTTCTTTAAAGCCCTGTGGTCCAGACTTGAAAGGACAGTTTTCTGCTACCTTAAGTTTTGGGATTGTGTTTATTTACATTGGGATTCAGATTCTAAAATTGTAAAGGATAATTACTATTAACTTGTTCATGCTAAAATTGTGAACTTCTTTATTCTGGTATAAGAGTTTAGAAATGTGTACATTGACAATGACAATTTTGATTTTCTAGTTACCTAAAAAGGGCACGTGTTTGTATCTCCTAATTAGATGAAATGTATTTAAACTGTTATGTTGCTTGATAAATTGTATATTGGGTAATTTGTAAAAATTGTATGAGCCCTACTTTAACATTTTGTTGGACCAGCTGGATATGTGGCATAAATTTTGTGAAATTTGATCCAAAGCTATTTAGGATATTAATCTTAAGATTTGTCTTGCTTTCTCCCTTTAACAAAGAAGTAAAAGCAAGAAAATTTGGTGTATGGGGATGTGTGTAATTACAGAACAAATTGTATCTGAAAGGTTTGTAATATATCTAAGGATAAGTAGAAAGATATTGAGGAACTGTCCCTCCACA
Organism: Myrmecobius fasciatus; assembly: GCA_023553655.1. Lineage (NCBI taxonomy): Eukaryota > Metazoa > Chordata > Mammalia > Dasyuromorphia > Myrmecobiidae > Myrmecobius > Myrmecobius fasciatus. The sequence continues at coordinate 50,508 of JAJPUD010008150.1, read as the reverse complement.
GGAAGGGAGCCTGGCTCCAGAATATTTAGGTTAGGTTTTAATGAAATGACACCAGTGGTGAAACTGAGATAATAGGGAGATGGGTGGAAGCTTTCTCCTGGGCTCTGCTGCTAAGGGGGTTAGTAGAATCACTTTGGAACAAAGTATGGATTGGTAAAGATAATTGATTCTGATAAAGGAACATATTTTACTTTTAAGGTTTCATAAGAAATAATGGGGAAGGATTGCAAATTGAGTGGCAATTCCATACACCTGGGCAACTGCCCTCATCTGGGAAAGTGGAAAGAATGAATCAGATTCTTAAGAAATTGGTTACTAAATCAATGTTAGAGATTAAATTGCCTTGGACCAGATGTTTACTTATTGCTTTGTTAAAGATTTAGAGTTGTCCCCAGAAGTGACCTGGGATTTTCCTCACATGAGATTGGTTTATTTTATTTGAGAGGAGAAAGGGAAAGACCTTCTTTTGAAACAAAGGATAAGTTTTTAAGGAATTATATACTAGCAGTGTCCTAGACCCTTTTTAGCTCTTGGGAAACAAGGATTGCTAACCCAGACAATATTTTTTGAGTTTGCAATTTGCAGGAGAGTGGCCACTTACTAAATCCTGAAAGAAGCAGAATGGAAAGGACTTTACCAGACATTACAGATGACTGAGACTGTAATCTGGAAGATGAGAATACCAGGTTTACAAGACCTGTAGAAAAACTTTAAGAATGAATGAATTATTAAGGACAAATTATAATCTCTTAAATTTTCTTTGCAATTAGGAATATTTTGGTTGAAGATGGCAATGTTTGTGCTTAGAGGAATTTTAACAATATTAGCATTGTATGTTATTTATATTTCAAAAAATGCTTAAAATGACTCCTTAATTGGAGGAAGTTAAATTAACATTTTTTAGAATGAAGAAATTATTATTTAATTAATTAATTAATTAATTAACTAATTAATTAATTTTTTTGCGGAGGTAATTGGGGTTAAGTAACTTGCTCAGGATCATACAGCTAGGACGTGTTAAGTGTCTGAGGCCAAATTTGAACTCAGGTCCTCCTGACTTCAGGGTTGGTGCTCTATCCACTGTGCCATCTAGCTGCCCCCAAAATCATTAATATTCTAATAAGGTTCTTTTGTGTGAAATTAGGATATTCTATATTCTGTATGAGTTTTACTTGGTTGGATTGAGTCATCTTAAAGTTATACCCATTATTTAAAGGGACTCTGAGAATAATAGTTTTTGCCTTTGTCCCTTTGTACATTTTTCTGTATTGGACAATTTTTCTATATATTGAGCATTTTAAAAGCAAAATGATTTGTGTAATATTGAACTTAAAACCATCTACTTAGATATGAAAGATGAGCTGTGAACATTCTAGGATGAATCTCTTACTGATGTCAATGTGAGGTTATAGTCGATGCTTATTTAGGATACGTGGTCTTTGAGAGCTAAATTTGTCTGAAGCTTTGATTGATGAGATTTGCTATTGGAGATAAAGTCTCTTGGTACTGTAGCTATTTTATTTGGAATTTTAAATTTAGATATAACTGTGATCCACCATCTGAAAGCAATATGTCACAAGATACTCAGAAGAATGTGATCCTGACTTGTTAACAAGTAGAAGTTAGTATCTGGGCAAGAGTTGTGAGGACAACTTTGGCCTCCATTTAGGGTGGGAGCCTTTTGACTCAGTTTCCCAGTAGTGTTCTTTTGAATAAGAAGTCACCTAATTATTTCTGAGCCTGTTTTAAATTGGAATTGTTGCTATATTTGCTCTCAGGCCAAGGCCTGAAGGATTTGTTTTCATGCTATTATGTCCCTGCTTTTTTTCTCTTTTGGCAAGTTTTTATAATCAGAGCAAATGGTCAGTAAAAATTATGAGCACAATTTTTAAAAAAAGTGGTATTTATATCCTAAAGTAGGTAAGACAGTATTCAGCCTAGTCATCAGTCTATTGCTGGATGCATATGTTTGTCTATTTATTTTATCATTTCTGTTGCTAATTTTTGTGATAGACATCTTTATTTGTGAAAGGTTACCTCCTCCAATTTTGGGGAACATAACTGGTTGGGATGATAGTGTTGGCTCCTGGAAAGTAGGCCATATCCCCCCTCCCCTTCCCCTTTTTTTTTATTAGGCTTTGGAAAATTGAGTTTAAAACAAAACTTTAAACTTTGAGGTTCTGACTCCTGTCACATACCATTGTGTCACAATGAAGGATAGAAAATAAAAACAGTATCCAGGTGCTTGCCTCTCTGACTTTATCCCTGTCCAAAAATTATCCTGGGAAGTTATTGTTCTTGAGAAAGACATCAAGTTTTGTTACCTAGTCTTCCTCCTCTGTCTGATAGGGCCTGAGTCACAAGCCCCAGGCTGTTAATGCCAACTTAACTCCTCTCTCCCTGCTCTCTCTTTGAAGTAAAGATAGCAATAGCTGCAAGATGTAGGCTAATTGCATTCTCAATTCTCTACTTTGCTTGCAAACTCTAGTTAGCTAAAACCCTATATAAACTCTGTGCCTCTGTTCTCTGTACCAAGTGCTTTGGACAATAGTTCCATTCAGTCATCTCTCTTATTAAATTCTTCATTTTAAAATTGAACCTGTCTACTTGCCTCAGTTTTTCTGGTACTATAATAGGTAGCCCTGCTACCTGAGCCCAAGAAAAAAACTCCAGTCAAGGAGTTATCTGTGGGAGGCTATCCTCATAGCCCTTGGACCAATCATTGGTCCTCCTTTTCCCAATCTCTATTATCCAAGATGATTAGAATAAAGGGCAAGGAAGGGAGGAAACCATCTGGGTGATTTCATAGTTAATATTCCCATGAGAAAAGACTATGTTTCCAGGAGAAAATACTGACTATAAAAGATATAACCAAAAACATCAAAAACTTAGCACATGTTCTGATTCAAACTTTTAACTCCTTTTGGTGTTCTTGGTTTGGAGGAGCCTGGGAGATAGGCTTTATGGTTTCCCCTGATAGCCCTCAGTGGAGTTTTGTCTCCGCTGTATAATGCAACTTATTACCAATGTGGTTTAGAAACTGTGTAAAATCATTAAGATAGAAGGTAGAGTCATGGGATTAGTGCAATCTATCAGTGGTGCTCAAGAGACAAGGGTGGGAAGTGGAGCCTGGGAGGATGTCAGATCTTGAAAATAAAGTCGATCAGGAAGTTGAAGAAATGTATAAACTTTGGTGTGAGAAGCTTTCAACTGATGAAAGAGAGGGGAGTTGAATGAAGTGAACTGTGAAAGTCTCACAAGATGGAGACTGTGTTCTAAAAATTAACTGAAGGTCGGCTGTGCCCCATGAGCAGGTTTCTTTCTTCAGAGATCACCTGGTTTACAAGGAGTGGGACCTTTTCTTTGTGAGACGAAGTTTGTGAGACACTAAAACTCCCATATAAGGTAATTTAGTAATCCTAAAGATGTAACTGGATTAGAAAGTTTTTCTCATTTATGACTTAGAATGTGAAGTCACTTGTCCTGACTAATCTGGGCAAGGATCCAGCCTATAGGGAGTGTTACCCCAGACCTCTATATAATTTTTGTCTGTTAACTGGACCTCATCTCTCCTTGCCTAACTGCTTGTCAGAAACGCCCTTTCTTGTGAGATAATGAAATTCCTTTTTGCTTTTACCTTGATTGATTTATTTGACTGCGCCGGTCTTTTTCCACACATATGCATGTGTATATATATGTGTGTGTATGTATATATGTGTGTGTATTGTGCATGGATATACACACATATACATGTATGTGCACATGTGAGCACACATATGTTCACATTTGTGGAATATGCATGTAGGTATACTGCATGCACAAACATGCATGAGGTTTGTGTGGGTCTATGCATGTCTGTATGTGTATATGTGCACATGTATATATATGTTTATATATGTGTATATAATTAGGCTTATGAGACCCGAAAGGGTTGGTAAAATCTATAATAGTCCCTTACTCATGTTTGATATGCTCAATGTAATGGTTGGTAATTCCAGGCTGAATAGAGATATCAAAATTGCCTTTTATATATATATATATATATATATATATATATATATTTTAATAATAGCCTTTTAATTTTCAAGATATATGCAAAGATAGTTTTCAACATTCACTCTTGCAAAACTTTGTTTCCAAATTTTTTCTCCCTCCTTTCCCCCCACCCCCTCCTCTAGACAAGAAGTAATCCAATATATATGTAAAAAATATGTTAAATATGTTATATTCTTGGCAAATACTTTCCATATTTTCTAAAGGGATATTCTTTCCATTGAGGTAGGGCCCAGTAGGTATTTGGTCACTTGCAGTGGGCTATTTCAACATTAAATTTGGCCTCAAGTAGGTAGAAATCCAAATCCAGCAAGACTTTCCCTCTTCTAGAGTGACAGCATTGTGATATTAATAAACCAGGTAGCTCTCTTCACCTAGCTTGTGCTGTGGGTGGAGTGCCTGGCACAGAGGCCAATCTTCCTGAATTCAGACCTCACTCTGGGACCTTAGGCAAGATACTTAATCCTGTTTACCTCAGTTTCCTCATCAGTCAAATGAACTAGAGAAGGAAATAGCAAACCACTCCATTATTTTGTTTTCCAAGAAAACCGAGAATCTGATACAACTTTACCTACTTCCTTGCTTGTGGTGGAATCATAGCCTGTTTTTTGGAGATGTAATTGTGGTATTGTTGTTACCATGGCACTGGACACTAAAGTTTTTCAATGGCTTTGCGAGAAACTAATCAGTTAAATTCAGTTAATTTAATTAAATTCCCTGAGCCTCTGTTTCTTCTTTTATACTCAACCCCCTTTACACTGAAAATGCTTTGTATGTATTCTGTATATATCTGCATACTTGTTGGCTCCCCAGTTAGAATATAATTAGATTGCTCCAGGGAAAGGTTGTTTGATGTTTGTCTTTGTAACCCCAATACTTTGCACAAAACCTTATTCATAAGTCCTTAACCCACTTATAGATTCAGTGACATTTTTGCAATTGATACAAATGCATGAATTCTTAAATACAAATGTTCCTTAGATTAGGCAGGAGAATCACAAAAATATTTGCATAATAAATCAGGATTTGACCTGGGAAAGAGTAAATTTATGGTAGAAATAACTGTATAATCTGAAAATTCAAATGATCACATTGTCAGTTGCAAAAAGAAGTACATCCTGAATTCCATGTTTATCTGAAAAAATTTGTGTTGTAAGCATTCCTATTAAGAATGCTTCTAAACTTTGACAATGTATTTTAATGTTTTAGTAAATATTATATAGAAATTATAACTTGCTTTTAAAAAATATGCATCTTAAAATGCCATACACTCATTACTGTGAATATCAGTTCCCTCTGGAGAGTACTAAATAAGTTTTGTTTCCTGAGGGTATCTCACATGAGTTGTTTTATGCAATCTCAGATACAAACTTGATTTTTTATGTTGTCATTCTATCTTCCTACAATGCTATATAAATATTAGTACTATTAAAGGAAAATTCTATGCTCAGACTTTTTTGCCCTGATAAAAGAGGCAAAATTCAATGTGAAAAAAAAAATCAAAAACCGTGTATTAAAAAAACCTCAAGGTTCATTTGTGTTAGCAGGGACTAGCCCTGGGAATTTGAATTGGGGTTACTTATAAAGAGAATACTAATAGGTAAAAGTTGAAAAGCCAGTGGGTAATTGTTGTGCAGCTCCTCCCCCATTGTGACATTATATGGAAATAAAATCAGAGGTAAAGGGGTACAATTGAAGCACAGAACTATGTGATAGCTATCACATAGAGGATGGGAATCAAAATTCATGTAGCTGAGTTGCTAATGCCCCACCTAACAAACTGATTAACAGGATCCCAAAGACAAGCCAGACTGGAAACAATGTGGATCACTACGTAAATTTCAGTTATTCCTCTCTTTTGATGCTATATGATTCATATGGACGGTATAGTCCCACAATTAAACCTTTATACATTAACCAACAAAAAGTTCTGCACTCCAAAACATACCTACAATCCGTATATTTTCACAATTTAATATAATCATTTGATCTATATTTAAATGGCAGGACATTTGTTTTCACCTTCCTGTATCACAGTTTCCTTCTAGTAGACTCTTGACAAAATACAGAGACAACATGAAAGACTTCTGCATAAACTCTGTGATTACATAATTATAACCTGAGATTCCCTAGAATGTCCTAAAGACTGAACAAATTTAGATAAACAGAAACAATCTCATCCATCCCTTAAGATATACCATCTTAAATAGACTCTAAAGGTAAACTAGGTCAGATTACAGATTAAAACACTTAGAGTGCTCATCATGCACTTACTGTGTGTAGGGAGGGGATATTTATATATAATCAAGGACATTGAAAAAAACCAGTAAATATGAACACCATGACACAAAAAGCCAATGTAATACAATTATAACATCGTCTCCTTGTAACATGGTACTCACTCCAGATGTTCACTTAATCAGCATATTCACTTGGGTATTTTAGAAAAGATGTCCTCAGGGAAGCTTTTAAGATGTTTCTCTAGAAGAGGTGTTTCTCTGGTTCCATGTCACTTGCAGAGATTCCTAGATAATTCTGCTAAGTTCTACTAGGGATAAGGTTTTGCATAGCTCAGAAAATTTTGACAAAATCTAATCAGATTGACTTTCCACTAATTAGTTCATGTGGGGAGAATTAACTCAAACCATATGGCTTTAACCTTATTAACAACAGAGTTATAAGAAAAATAACAAATTAGGAACTCATAATTCACCTGAAATGTCAGAGAATTTAAGTTTTTTCATACTGCTCACTCTATATCTTTATCCAAATTCTGTATTTGATATGGACTATGTCATCCATAAATTAAAGTCAGAATCTAAAAAAATCCTTGTGCGTCTGACATGCAAAATGAAGTCTTAATATCAGAAGACAATTTCAAAATAGAAAAAAACAAAGATCATAATTTAAAATTCTTTATAATTATTGCAGTTTTACATGTAAAAAACTTTAATTTTGAGAATTTATTATAAAAACATAATCAAGCCTTTGTTTCCCATAACACACTTGGAAACCAATCACATGTAAATAAATAGGTGGGTATCCTAATTCTTAAATTTCTTACAGTCTAATCTGGTTGCTTTTCCAAGTTTAACACTACATTAAATTCTTAAAACTATAGTAACAATTAACTTCACATCTTTGAGTTATCTCTCCTTTTGGAGAATATTTATCTATTTATCTTTATTTAGATATATAGGTATATACATATGCACATATGTGTATGTACACACATGTGTATGTATATATGTATATTGTGTATATCTCCTTATATCATCCTGAAGGAATGGAATATTACAAGGACCTAGTCTTTTATATGAATACATATACATACACATATATAACATATACAAACCCTTCTTGTATATTGTATAAATATGTGTATAGACAACATATATGTTTGCCCAAATATAATGTCTTTGTGTGTGTGTGTGTGTGTGTGTATGTATATATATATATATATATATATATATATATATATATGCAGGTATATATAAATTGTGAGCATGGTGATGATGGCAAGCTTAAGTGCCCACTTAATAGCTATAGATGATATGAAGTTGAGCACAAATACTGATTAAAAGTACTAAGATTTTTATACTTGCATCCTATAGAAATTCACTATTAATCTACAGTTAATAGATTTAGTATTGCAAAAGCTACTTTTCACCTATCTTGGTAATAGAAATTTCCTATGAAAGGAAAAATAGAGGGACAAGATTATTACAATATCAAGTATTCCTTCAAGAACACAGACTGATCTCATATAAGATATAACAGGAGAAAGTGTTTAATTTAGGTAAGAATCATTGTTTTCAGAAAAAAAACACACAGGAGACTTCAACATTATTGACAGGGTATCAAAAGAATTAACATGGCATTCCCTTTAAATTGTGGACTCTTGGCTTAATAAGAATCCAGGCAATCATACCTGAAATCAAAACTTAGAACATCAAATTATATCCCCAAGAGTTTTTACTCATTTACTCAAACAAGAAAATTTCACTAATCAGCTGAGGGCTAGAATATTATTAGTTTTCTCATTTTCCCTAATAATTAACAATCAGCAAAAAATAAGGGCATTTCATTAATTTTTCATTTACAGATTAAGAATAATCACATTCTGGAGTTTCACATATACAGTTAACATTTGATAGTTGGCTCAGAACCTCTAGAAAACTGTTGGCTATTAGTTTCTGGACTAACAGATATTGGTATTACCTATTAATCTCTATGGCAAAATAACTTATTTGAACTTAAAATCCATTATTAATTATTGAGTTGGCTTAAAGATGTAATTTCAATAGATACAATTTATTAATAGAAATAATTTCAGAATTTACATAAGGGATAGCCAAATAATCTCTGGTGAAATCCACTCTTCAATATAAGCAAACTTGTAAATTTCCCCATTTTGGTTGAGAGTATCTCAAACTTCAGTATAGGTGGTTTTCTTATGATTTTCTATGGGTTGCAAAGCAAGAACCATATCCAGAGATAATGGAGTGATTTGCTTTTTCTTTCTCCAGGTCATTTTATAGGTGAGGAAACTGAGATAAGCAAGGTTAAATGACTTGCCCAGACTTACACAGCCAGCAAGTGTCTGTTTGATGCTGTATTTGAAATCATTAAAATGAGTCTTGCTACCCTAGGTCCAGCACTATATCCACCCAAGGAGAATCTCCCTGATAAGGATAACTTTAAAAACCTACTACTACTTTTCTCCCAACAGTAAGTTATTATTTGCCACTTTAAAACAAATATATTCCATTAAATATTTACCAGTTTTCAAACATGTTTCTTAAAATGAAATCCATAATCTAACAGCATTCCTATTAAAAGAGGAGTTACTTTTCTAAAGTATTTAATTATAATAGTTTCCCAAACATAATAATAACATACACCATATCATATATTTAAACCATTAAACAAAACCTATTACCAGTCAGATGACATCAATTCAGTCAAATGAATTTCCAAATTATCTTAGAAAATCGTTCATTTTATCACTTTTGCCATTCTACACTGATTTCATTCAAAACTATTTATTCACATTATATAGTGATTATCATCTGCCAAGCACTTTTATAATGACTTGATCCTCACAACAACCTTGAGAGGTAGATACTATTATTTTAATCACCTTACAGGTTAGGATGGGGTGGAGGGTGTGTTTTTGCTCATACAAAAATTGACTGAAATTTTCATGGCAAGAGAAGGTTAGCCAGCTGCTAGGAGTTCAAGAATAACCTCCTTTGTTCATTTTGATAAAGGAAAAAGGAAAAGATAATTTTGTGACAATCACAAGAAGGGTCTCTTTCTTGGTCATTGTTGGAAAAAGTCTTGCCAGAGTCCTCCTTTATGGGCTAGTTTTTCTGGAAGATGATCATTTAACTGAGAGCCAGTGTGACTTCAGAAGGGCCAAGCAACAACTGATAAGGTGTTTGCTACTTGACAACTCCAGGAGAAATGCCAGGAGCAGAACAGAGGTCTGCATACATTTGTCTACCTGACTAAGGCTTTTGATATTGTCAGCCATGAGGTCTTATGGAAAATTATATCAAAATTCGGTTGCCCAGAGAAGTTCATCAGTATAGTACGTCAATGTCATGATGTCATGCTTGCCTGGCTTCTGGATGATGGATGGTGCCCTTGTGCTTTCCTGGTCACCAATGGAGTGAAACAAAGTTGTATGTTCACTCCCATGCTTTTTAGCACATTTTCTGCCATGTTGTCAAATGCCTTCAATGAGGATGAACATGGCAACGAGGTCAACTACCAAGAATAGTGTCAATTCTTCAACTTGAAAAGGAGCTTATTCAAAAATATCAAGGCAGAAGCTAGTTGATGGAGACAAGCTCTGGGGATTTTAACTGGAGACAAGTTTTAAAGATAATCTTTCATAATAAGAAAGATAATCCACATCTCTTAAAGGTAATAGGCCATTGTATCTCAATTCCTCCATCTTTGCTATATCATAAGGAAATAAGGGTTTAAGGGTAAGGAGGAAATAGGATTTTAAGCACATATAGCAGGTAAGGTGGGATCAAAGTGCATGAAGCAGAGCTGTTGATACCCAACCAAATTGATTAACACTACCTTGAAGATAAATGAAAAATAGGGATTGCTTCATAAATTTCAATGCTATAAATATCAATTCCCTTTGCAGAGTATAAAATAAATTTTGTTTCCTGAGGATATAAACATACAAATTGCTTATGTAATCCAGGATACAAGATTGATTTCTTGTGTTGTGATTCCACCTTCTAAAATTATAGATTTCTCTAAAAATTCCAGTTATTTTGAGGTTCCAAATATTTGGATCTAATGACAATTTGCATTATATTAAATTGCCTCCTCAATAAGAAAAAAATAAATTTGTTGTCTGAATGGAAGTTGATAATATCAATTGGTAATATGAAACACTTCCATTTTGAGAATATTATCTGTCTTTCTATCATCTTATTTATTTTCTATTTATATGTATACGTATGTATTTTCATACTCAAGTTTCAGCCTTTTTCTTTTTTTTTTTGATACTTTTGATGACATTGTTAGAAAAGATGCCAAAAATTAGTTCTTTATGAAAAAGGATCTCATTGTATTCTCTGGGTTTTTAGCCACATTATGTATGTATGGAATTTGAATTGAGGGGGACAATAGCTCAGCATTTAGTGGCATAAGGTTAATATGGACACATTCACTTTTTTCTGTTTAGTGACCCCCACCAATTTTTTCTTCCCAGTGGAGTGAATTGTTTTAATGGAGTGTCACTTTCCACTGCCATGAAAAGTAGTAATGTCAAGGAAGGGCAAATATTCCCTGCAATTTTAGTCCTTTTTAGACTGTATAAAATGTTGAAATGTCTGCTATGAGTTTAAGAGTTCTCAACCATACACTTCATCCTAAAGAAGTACCTTATAGAAAGTAGAAAACATTAGAGAACTAGTACACTTAATCTGAAATAAGGAGAAATGAGATTAATTGAGGATAAAATGTTACAGCCCCAAGGCCAATACCGTCTACTTCAGAAGAAGTAATATGACTTCTGTAAGATAAAATTATACTTATGTAACCTGTTAGGATTCTTTGAAAAAAAAATAATGAATGTAGTGAATACAATTTTCTTATCTTTTGAAGTATATTTTGCAGTTACCATGGAAATCATGTTCTTCCTTTTGAACTCTAATGAAAGTTGAAAGGACTGGAAGTGGGAATCAATTGGTGAAGGAATAGTGTAGAAATACAGAGGGGTAGCTGTTAATTTGCTATGTCGCTCTAGAGAAAAGAGCTCCATCAATGCTAATTTGTGAGGAATGGTAACAAGTACACTCTAGAATAGATAATAGACATCTGATTTAAGGCTTAAATGACTGTAATAACACCAGACCTCTGATTCATTGCCATCTTAGCAAAAAGCTGAATATGCTTTCCTCACATTGTCATGTTTACTCTCAAATCAAGCTGATGAAATTGGAAAGGGGTATATATTTCTTCCTTCACTGTTGCAGGATAGAAAACTTGATTTAAAGAGAAGTTAAGTGATTATATTTAAATTTACAAACTCTCTAACTTATGCCTATGAATATTTATTTTCCAATGAGGTCACAAGATTTTTGAGGGCAAAGATCATGCCCTAGTTAATTTTCTTCCTTCAAGACCCATGTCAGGCCTTAGCTTATATCACAAGTATTTATTGATGCCCCCAGCTGCTAGTAATTCTTCCTTTAAAAAATAAGTACTATATGTATATATATGTGTGTGTGTGTGTATTTATTATATATGTATTTGTACATATATATGTATGTACACACACAAACATATAACAAATACACAGATAAAGCAAATATGTTTATGTGTAGATATATGTATGTATGAAACAAATACACACATGCATTTTATGTGTGTATACACACATACACACACTCCCAATCCCACCCTTACACATTATTGTGTTATCTAATTTGATTAGGTGGTAAACTCCTTGAGATTGTTCACCATTTCATTTTTGTTTGACAAGAAAAACTTTGTTGTTCATGAACCCTAGTACCTAGCACAATGCTTGAAGTATAATTTTGTACCTTTCCATCCTCAATATTATGTTTTATACATATAGAAGCTGCTTAGAATAAATTAATTAGAATCTAAGTCCTTTCCCAGTATTCTATTCACTGGAATATATCATCTAGAATATTTTACTATAATTAATTTTTAATGATGAAATTAATTATCTTGTAAAATGTGTATCTTGTAAAAAATTAAAAAATCAGTTTTAGAGAAAGTATTTTCTTTATACGGTTTGATCTATATTGGGGTCCTCACCATAACATAACTCTCAAGGTAGAAATGTCAAGAAAATGTGTTTTACATTTGATCCTAGAGGTAACAGGGAACCACTGGATCTCAGTGAAATTTGATGAAGGGAGTAATGAAATAGATTCATGTTTTTAAAATTTTATCTTATCAGTTTAGTGGAGCTGGGATTGGAATGGAGAAAGAGTTGAAGAAGACCAGAAAGTTTTTGCTCTAATCCAAGTAAGTGGTAATGACTCAATGATGATTTAATGATGAATAAATACTTCTTATCTGGGATTTATTTTTGACAATGAGAGAAACTCCTTTCCCAATTAAAAAAAAAAATTCAACCCATGTCTAACTCAATAGATGAATTTTAGCAAGTCACATGAGGCTCAAAGAAATTAAATAACTTGTACAGGGTCACAAATATAATAGTTAGAAGAGAGATTTGAACCTGTCATCTTTATCTCTAGCAAGTCACATTATCCCTATGACATAAAGTGACTAAAAAATTCAGTAGCTAAAGATAATTGTGGGCAATTAGGTGGTAAGTGATTTAGTCAGTAGGACCAGAGTTCAAAATCTGGCCTCAGACACTTACTTGCTTGTTGACTCTGGGCAAGTCACTTCACCCTGTTTGCCTCAATTTTCTCATCTTTAAAATGAGCTAGAGAAGGAAATGGTAAAACACTCCAGCATTTTGCCAAGAACACTCCAAAAAGGGGTCATGAAAAATTGGAATGACTAAAAATGGCTAAATCAACACCAAAAATAATAGTACCAAAAAATTAACACAAATCTTCTATTCTTGAATATATTCACAATGCAGAAGGCTAGCTGGGTAACATAAATATATTACTTAAATTTGTAAATAATTGCATGCTGAGCACCATATTATGGACTAAAAATAAGTTAGAGGAAGGAAAAAAAATCAAGCACAATCTTCAGCTGGAGAAAATCTACATGAAGCCAAAATTGTATAAGAAAGAGATAAAACCTCTTTTTAATTCTGCCAACTCCAAAGAACAGCATCATGTGCAATACTAATGAATGGATAACTTAACCAAAATATTTGCTAGGTCTTTGCCTCAAAAGTAAGCAGTAGCTAATATTAGATGGCTATATTTTTAATGACTTCTTATCATTGCATATACTTGCTCAAATAGATTGTCTACTTCCTATTGTGGTTCTGCTGGAAAATCTTCAGTGGCTCTCTATTACTTGCTGAATAAAGTCAAAATTCCTTATCTGGTTCAAAAGTATCACCAGAAAATCCTTTCAAGTTTTTTTTTTTTTTTTTTCCCTCAGTAGTCTCCATTTATTTGCCCTAAGATAGTTAAATTGAACTCATTGCTCTTCCTCAACCATAGGTAAGTGCTCTAGCCTTTCAACCAATACTTAAATTCTTCCGTTCTCTGTGAATGTTTTCCTTTGATGCTTGTATGTTCTTCTCATATCTATTAATCAAAGTCCAGTTCTACCAAAACATGAAGGGGAAATGATTGTCAGACTAGTTTGGATGATTACTTATTTGGGATTCCTACCTGGTATGTGGAATTTCTGATCAGGAAAAATTTGGAGTAGATGGTCTCTGAGATCCTATTATGAAATAAATCATTTTTGTCCCAATCAGCTAGAAGCAATTTTTCCATCACCAGAATTACCTTTTATAAAACTTTTGATTCCCTTATTTTCATTGTAGATCTCACCATATGCTGTAATTTTTGGTAAAAATGTTATTAGACTTTAAATTCCATTAGAGCAAGGTTCTTTCATTTCTTGGTATTATATGAATAGTACTAACTGGAAAAATAAAGAATGCAAGTTTGTCTCTTTTATTCCCCATTTTTGAGTAAGCTAATCCTTTGCTGCCTTATTTGATGTTTGCTCCTCAGAGAACATAAATACCATGTTAGCCTATATTATTGAACCTTAACTCTCACACACAATTTATATAAACACATACATATATAGAATGCATACATATATACATGCACATTTATATAAATTTTTTTTTATATTCAAGTAAGATTGAGCTTTATTCTACACAACTGTGACATCACTACTCTATCATATCAAAATCTTAATTTTGGAAGTTATTTCATGTCATTATGTGTAATTTTGACATATTCTCTTTTGTAGTTTTTCATTAACATATCATATGTTCTTATAAGGAGGTGGCAAAATTCAAACATATAAATATATATATAATATTTTTTCCCTTTCTTTCCCTTGGAACCATGTAGAGTTTCTTCAGTTGAATATTTTACTATAGCCTTTTCTTTCTTCAATTTATTGTCAGTCTATAATACTCTGCCAAGTATAGCAGTATGTGTGGCTTTGAATAACCTGTAATCACATATGTGTATATACCAAGAACAAGAAGTATTGACATCATTTTAATGAGCATACAAAGTAGTTTGAAATGCAAAGTTCACATATCAGAGAAATTGTTAGTCCCTCTCTACTGTTATATGTTCTGCTGGCTAGCAAGTTTTAGGATGGATCTGATGTGTAAGTCATATAGGTTATCCAGAATGGCTACAAATATCACAACCATATTATATATATATATATATAGTTGGAGAATAAAAGAACATTTATTATGGATGAGAGAAGGCTTTATGAAAATGGAAATGTAATGACTGCTTTCAAGTGTTTGAAAGGTCTTTTAAAAAGATTAGATCTGTGCAGCTTATTCCAAGAGGGAAGAATTATGAGGAAGTCATTAGAATTAAATTAATATAATAAAAATAATCCAACAACACAAAAATACATTTGTATAGTGCTATAAGCTTTGCAGAGATCTTTTGCATTGATCTTAATGATAATACTTTGGTGGATATTATATTCCTATTACATGATGGAATTTGAATTCATACTTCTCTTGATTACAAGTGTTTTCTTCTTTGTAGTATTTGTGAAATCCATCCTAATTTGGCCAATCTTAAGTATTTATCTAATCATTTAACATAATACCTGGTGCTAAGTGGACACTTAATAATAGCTGGCTGATTGATTGACTAGAAGTTGGATGATCTTGTCAAGGCATTGTAGAGAGGATACATTCTTTTGCTAATGGTTATAATATATAACTTCTTAGATCCCTTAGATATGCTATGATTTGTAAAGAATTTTAAACATTTTTAAAATTTTCATACTGCTAATACAACAAAGCCAAATAATACACACACATACATACATATGCATATGCACTCAAAGAAAATATTTTTTATTCATCTGTAGCAAATGACCAAAAAAAAATTTAGTGCCTATAAGAGAACAATGGAAACTATTATCAAAATTTGTAGAAATTTATATATGTAAATAAGCATATTTGGGAGGCAAGTGGATGGGTGCTCTTGTTGGAGACATATGGTTGAGTATCTCTGATGCCAGAATTTGAAGCCAACTGGCTAGCTAGAAATTATATCTTCTATTACCCATGCAGAATTTAAATTCTTAGAGGGCAGGGACTCTTTATTACTTGTATTCCCAGCATAGATCCTTTTCCATATATATGCTTTATGATTACATATCAAATTGAAATGGATTACAATTATGTGTTGAGATAGCTATCTTCAGGTACTTGAAAGGGTGTTATTTATATGAATTCAATGTATTCTGTTGAAGTTCACAAAGATGGACATAAATATTAATGTAAAGAAAAACTTCCTAACATTTAGAGTTATTCTTAACTGAAAGATGTTATTTTCTACTTTAGAACGTAGGAGTTTTCACCTTCCTAGAAATGTCCAACCAAAGACTGGGTGAGCATTTTAGTTTGATATAGAAAGGTATTCTTGTGCAGTTGTGGGTTGAATTATGTAGACTCCAACTCTGAGATTCTGTATGTCTTTAACTTAGATCTACATTCTAAATTCTAAAGTTTTATATGTATATGTAAACTGTATATACATTTGATCAAATGATAGTCATCTTGGGACTATATATTCCCCAAAGACATCAAAGAAATAAAAAAAAGATAACTCAA
The DNA here is from genome assembly GCA_023553655.1 of Myrmecobius fasciatus. Taxonomy (NCBI): domain Eukaryota; kingdom Metazoa; phylum Chordata; class Mammalia; order Dasyuromorphia; family Myrmecobiidae; genus Myrmecobius; species Myrmecobius fasciatus. The sequence goes on along the minus strand of JAJPUD010008150.1, from coordinate 34,163 downwards.
ATGTCCAAAAGTATTTCTAGAAGCTCCCTTTATAACTACAAATAATTAGAAACTAAGATATTATCTGTAACTTGGTGGAATGGTTAAACAACTTGTGGCATATGAGTTATAAGGATTATTATTGTGCTATAAGAAATTATGAATAATTTCAGAGTAACCTGAGAAAACTTACATGAATAGGCTACAAAATTACATTTTAAAGATGAGTAACTTTGAAAGATCTAAGAATGTTAATCAATACAATGACCAACCATGATTTTATAGGATTGGTGAGAAAGGATATAATCTGTCTCCTCAGAGAAGTAATGGGTTAAAAATGTGAATTTTTTAGTTATAGTCAATGCAAGAATTTGTATTGTGTGACTATATGTGTTTTAAAAAGTTTATTTTTCATTGTAATGGAGCAGAAGTAGTAGGAAGAGAAAATAAATTTTAACTGAAAATAAGCTAAAACAAAATTATATTCATAGGCTAACAGAATTGGGCTTTCTAGTAAAATCTCAGGGCAGCTAGGTGGCTTAGTGGATAAAATGCCAAGCACAGATTCAGGAAGACTTATCTTTGTGACTTCAAATCTGGCCTCAAACTTTTATTAGCTGTATGACCCTTTGTTAAACTCATTTACCTCAGTTTTATCATCTGTAAAAAAAAATCTAGTGAAGGAAATGGTAAATCATTCTATCTTTGCCAAAAAGCCACAGGGTTTTGCCAAGAAAACCACCAAATGGGGTCACTGAGAGTTGGACATGGCTGAACAGCAAGCAGTAAAATTCCATCTGCATTCTTTGCTAGAACATTTATATAGAATGTAATTTGCAGAAAAGATAGAAATTCTGGCTAAAACCTTTGTTATATAATTGAACTAAACAAAAGCAACCAGATTTCAGTGTGAGTTTTCCATTAATAGTAGTAGAAAACAGATCATTTAAGATACATCGACATGTTAAAGTCTATAAGCTATAGGTCACTGGCCTTAGAAAACATGTAATATAAATAGATTTACTGCTTTAATATACTTCCCATTTCCTGCCTTTATGACCTAGTTTGCTTTTTCCAAAACTTGGAGAATTCTGTGAGTCAGAGAGGAAAATGTATACTGAAATTCTAGGATTGGTATATAGCTTATATGCTAACTCTAAAACTGTTAGAAAGCAATTATATATTTCATGAGATTTCTAAGTCATTTCCTCTTCAGATACACAATTTAAAATTTTAATTATCAAAGTAAGTTTTAAATGTCTCATGACAGTAGGGAGCATGTCTATTTCCATATATATATATGTATATATATTTGCAAATCATAGTACTTACTCTAACATATTTTTGCTGAATGGTAAATTATCTTGATCTTGAAACTCCATTTACCTGATTGATTACATTGTCTTTCTCACTTTTAATATCTGTGCATTTTTAAAAAATGTTTATAATATGTACAAACCAAACTTTGGTTTTTTGATAAAAAAAATGGAGTCATTAATCATAAAAATGAATTGAAATTGATAAGACCAAATAATTATTTAGCATTTCTCACTCATGTCTAGAATAGTTTGATCATATTCCCTGTATTATGGAACATAGAGTGATAAAGACTTTTCCTGGTGTGGCACAAACAAGAAAACATTTAGTTCAGCTATGTGTCTTTTACAGGTTGATGGGTTTTGAGACTATTTAAGTTAATTCTATGTCTAAATCAAAGTTTTAGGCATATTCTCACAGCAATATGGTGCAATGCACAGTCAGCTAAAAAGTGGTTAAGTCTAGAATCAGTAAAACCTAGGTTAAAATCCAGCTTTAGACACATAGTAGTTGTGTGTTTTTGGGCAAGTCATTAAACTTTTATCTTTCTTTTCCTTCAACTGGAAAATGGGAATAATAATGGTACCTACCTTCCAGGTTTGTTATGAAGATCAAATGACATAGTTTAAAGTGCTTTACCACAATGCCTGGTACACAGTAAACACTATATAAATGTTAGCTACTATTTTAACATGTTATATAAATGATAGTTATTACTATAATTACTACTACTATTGCTGCTGCTGCACTACTACTACAACTATCATGACTACTGCTGCTATTACTACTATTACTGTAAGTACTACTATTACTATAATTACTACTACTACTACTATTAGTACCACCACCACCACCACTACTACTACTACTACCACCACTACTACTACTACCACCACTACTACTACTACCACCACTACTATTACTACTACTACTACTACTACTACTACTATCACCACCACCACCACTACTACTATTATTACTACTACTACTACTACTACCACTACTATCACTACTACTACTACTACTACTACCACCACCACCACCACCACTACTACTACTATTATTACTACTACTACCATTACTACTACTGCTACTACTACTACTACTACTACTACTACTACTACTACCACCACTACTACTACTACCATTACTACTGCTATTACTACTACCACTACTACTACTACTACTATTATTACTACCACTTTACTACTTCTACTATTATTACTACTGCTGCTGCTGCTGTTACTATTACTACTACTATTACTAAAATAGTGGCTACTATTGTATTGCTATTAAAAGAATCTCTAATCAGCATTCTCCAATTTTTCCTCTGATGGAACCAAAGTCTCAGGGTAACAAATCAAATTTTGAGACTCCACTAAAGAGAGAATCTGTACATACTAATGATTGTGGAGATTCCCAGGAAGGGAATTCTTGTCTGGGACAAAAATTAAGTATACAGGAAGAAATCAGACATAATCCAAAAGGCCAGGGATGCTGAATTGTTGAAAGGTGCTAAGTTAAGGTGAAAAAAGAAAAGTGATCAGAATAAATTGGAATAAAGAGCAAAAGTTTAGGGAGGTTCCAAATAGACAAACATGACAAAAATATAAATGGGATTTTAGAGAGGTTCTGGAAAGATAGGCATCTGTTGGTGGAGTTGTGAATCTGTACAACCATTCTGGGTAGGAATATATAAGAAAAATGACTAAATGAATCATACACTTTAACCCTGTGATCCCATTTCTCACTTATATTCTAGGCGTCAAAAGACAATACAAAATCAATTTTATACTGAAATTTGCAGAGCAGTGTTCTTTAATATATTGCATATATTAGCCAATGTGTTCATTGTAGTTAGTGATTTTGATTAATTGCTATTCTGTCACAAGAACAAGGTGAATCTGAATCAGAAATGACTAGTAAGTAAAAAGCAAATGTATCAATAGGAATATTTTTTGAGAAGTTCATGGAAGTTAAAAACATACCATAGATTTTGGGTTTTGTCAGAATTCCCAAAATTCTCAGACTTTTTTTTTTATTTTGGAGTGTGTGCACCTTTCTCTAACTAGCACTCATTTTCTTCCATGTATTATTAAATAGGCATCCCTACTTTGTCTTGTGCAGGGATATGAATTTATTGAACTAGAGTGGTAATGAGATTGCTTTTCAACTATTAAGTCATTTCCAGATTAGGTTAAAACACCTAGTTTTGAATTGAGACCAGGAAATCTTAGTTAAGATACAGTCAAAAATCATAAAGGCCAAATGACTCTACAGTCTACTCTAGTAGAACCTACTAAACTATGTACAAAGGAACTTACAAATGAAACTAAAAAGAAGACAATACATTGATACCAAATGAAATGAAATTGTGTTTCTATAATAATCTCTTAATTATAGATTGTCATGGAGCCTTCATTCTATAATTTCTATAATCTAAGTACCTGATTTGCTGTGTAACAAAGTAAAGGTAGCACTTTTAATGAAATAAAGAAGAAAAGCTTGGTTTGACTAAGTGCATACAAAAAAAAATAATCTATGCTTTTGTTGACATGATTTTAGTTTGTTTAAATTTTTAAAGAATGGTACTTTCAGTATATCCCAAAAGGGTAAGGATTATTAAGGAATGTAAAAATGGTATTTTTTGAAAATAAAACAAAATGAGGTGACAAAGTAGACATAATCAATTACTATCTATCTTGCCTAATTTGCAATCTCTATAATTTTTATGAGAATGGTTTACATGCATATTCAGATAGATGAATACAAGTAGCTTATTTTCAGATGAATTTTTTGAAACATCCTGGAGGCATGGTTCAATATATTCTATATAGGCTCAAAAGAAATTGTTCCAGAAATCCAAATTGAAAAAAAAATGGAGTAGAATGAATATTGACAAGATTATGATATGTACTTGGATGCATGGATATTCATTAAGGTTTTCTGTAAATATACACACATATATGTGTGTGCCTATGTGTATATATAATATACATATGTATTTATGTTAATATTTATCTACTAACATATACACATATTTATCTAATAAGGGAATAGGGTAGATTACATTTATGAGACTGCAAAGCTTTCAATGAATCTGAGCTGAAAAAGTCTATCATTTCAAGACCCATACTCTCCCCATAGTACCATATAGGTACAAATCATGGCATACTATGATTTCTGAAGAATCAAAATTATGAAACAGCTTGAGATGATGGAGGTAACTGGTTGGTATAAGTAAACTACAATGTAGTATTTTCATAATTTCTTGACACTTAAAGACATGCAAAAGAAAAATTGTAAAAAATATATGATCGAAAAAGGATGTAGATTGGTAATGTTGGAAAATAAAACTTGGGTAAAGTGTTATACAAGTATTTACAAAATATAAGTATGTAAATGAGGACCTTTATAATGCTTAATAGATTCTTTATTAATGTACATAGAATATCATGGACAAGAATTTCAATAGATGAGAAGATATACAAAGTTATGATCAACACTATCTAGTCAGTTTTATCTGTACCCCCAGAGCCTAGAATAGTGCCTGGAAACAGAAGTTGAAAAAATGCTTCTTGAATTGATTTATTATATGAGTTTTACTTCTGTCTTCCTAAATTGTTTACGCTAACTTGAAGCAGCAGCCATGCCTTAAATTTTCTGCATATACCGAAGTACCTAACATGTGAGGACATTGTAGGAGTTCAAAAATATTCATTGGTTGATTGGTTTTTATTCTTATTTTTATTGATGCATTTTGCTTTTTACATTAAATTCATTTCTGTATATATATTCCTCCCCCTTTTCTACTCCAGGAACTATCCCTTGGAATCAAAATCTAAAAAGAAAGACTGAGAAAAAAACAATTCAGCAAAACTAACCAGCACATTTTGATGTTTGATTTTTAATTGTCAATATTTTCTGATAAAAAGGTTACTTTCTAATGCTATCTGTGTTATTTTCAATGTGATATATTTGTGTTAAAAGGTCTTCTACTCAGTTGTTTGTCTTGTTTATTATTTCATAGGTCTTCAACTCAATTATTTCCTTTCCTTTCAAAGACAGGGAATCAAACATTCTTAAGATTATATAAAAATACCTTCAATGTCTTTAATTAGCATTTATGGAAAGGGAACTATTCTCCCAACTCAGTGATACAATAAGTATTCATGTTTACATGATATACCCTTCTCAGTGCTATCAGGAAATAAGTCACTAGACAGGTACTATTACTTGGCTATATTTATTTTTATAATGAGGTCAGACCTAGACATATTCATCTTGCAGTTTAATAAACATTTATCAAATGCCTACTATATGTCCTACATAACCATAAAAAGATATGGGTTTAGGTCTCACCTGCAACACTCTCTGACCATGTTATACTGCGCAAGTTAAATTCTCAGTGCCCTAGGTAAACTTGTAGGACTGTAAGTTGTCTATCTGCTCTTAAGTTAGTGACCTGCAGTAGCTGAAGAAAGTTTCTTCTTTGAGAGTTACCTAATTTGGTGAAATCACAGGTTCATTCCCTATTATTCACAATGCCAAACACAATGCCTTGCACAGAGTATGTACTTGATAAATATCTATTGAATTGCATTGAATTGAATAGAATAGTTTAGCATAAAGATTGTTTTCCAACATTGACTCCATGCTCTGAGTCAGGAATAGATGGATGTATCTGTGGACATTTTGTCTCTCACGTCCTGAAAATTGTGCAATTAAATCAGAAACTTGTGTAGCAGAGGAAGAATGTCTCTTAATCTGTCCTGTGCATGAAATGACCTGGACAAAGTGACATATTTCAGTCTGTTATGTGGGGCCCACATAGAATAAATATCTCCTCTTTTCAAGTAGTTCAGTATTGAGGATGAACACAGGGGATGCTTAGAGAGTAGAAGTATAAAGAAATATAGGCGGACCTTTGGAGAGGAAAATTCAAGCTTAATGTAAGAAGAGCTTCTTAACACTCAGATATATCATAAAGTAGAATGTGATGTTCTGGATTCCCTATATTAAGAATCTTTAAATAATAATGGTAGTGCAGTATCTTCCCTTCTGGACGCAAGTTCTTCAGGGCAATATTGCTCCCAGTAGTAATAGAGAAATGAGGATTCAACAGAAAAAATAATGTTTTGTTTTTACCTATTGCTCTTAAGATATCTACTAGATATCTAGTTAAAGATGTCTGAGATGTAAGATGCAAAACTGGAGTTGACTGAGAAGGTGGGATAGAATAAATAGATTTGAAAATCATCAGCACAGAGATGATAATTAAATGAATGGGAGTTGGTAAGAGCACAAAATGAAGCAGTATAGGGAGAAGAGAACAAAACCCAAGACAAGCCCGTGGTTATATGTTAGATTAGAAGGTATAATAATGGATGAAGTTCTTCTAGCAAAGGAGACTGAGAAGAAGCAGTCAGACTGGTAGAGGAAGAAACAGGAGAAAATAGTGTCCTGAAAATCTAGAGAGAAAAAAATATCCAGGAAAAGAGAAGAATCAACAGTGTCAAAGCCTGGAGATAAAAAGAGAATGAAGATTGAAAAAAAAAGTCACTGTATTTGTGATTAAAAAACCATTAAAGTTTTGGAGAGAGCAGTTTTTGATGGAATGATATAATTAGAAACCAGACTGTAAGAGTTAAGAGGAGAGGAAGAATAACGAAAGTGGAGATGCCTATTGTTGATGGCCTTGTCCAAGAGTTTAGCATAAAAGGCAGAAAAGATATAGGAGAATGGATAATTAGTGGGAATTCAAGAATCAAGTCAAACTGTTTTGATGATGGAGGACATATGGGTTGTAGGGAAGCATAGGGAGAGACTGAAGATGTAATGGAGATAGAATAACAGGGGGGACAATCTGTTGGAGGAGATAAGATGGAATTGGATGTTTTATGTAGGAATAGACTTAGTAAGTAATGTGTGACAGGGATGAAGGAGAAGATAGTGGCAAATGACATGAGGAAATTGGAAGTCAGGGCAACTAACATTGGGTTTTTGGTTTTGTTTTTTTTTTTTTCTGAAAATGTAAGGTTCTCAGCAGAAAGAGTAGAATAAGGGGAACCTATAGAGGTTTAAGGAAGGATTAAAAAAGGTTTGGAAGAGCCTTTGTGGAGAATAAGATAGTAAATTGAAATTAATTACATTAAACATATTAAAAGGGACACACAGTTCACTAATTGAGGATCATGTTTAAAGGAAAAAATGATCTATGCAGACTTTTTTTTTTTTGCCTTACCTTATGCAGTGTTTTCTTCTTTGGCATAGGATAATATCTCATTTTTTCAAGTAGTTCAGTATTAGTGGATGAACATAATGGATGCTTAGAGAATAGAAATATGAAGAAATATAGGTGGACCTCTGAGGAGGAAAATTCAAACTTAATGTAAGAAGAGCTTCTTAACACTCAGATATATCCTAAAACATAATGTGATGTTCTGGACTCCCCTATATCAAGAATTTTTAAGGAAAAGCTGGATAACTATTCTTCAAGAATATTGGATATACAACCTGTGTTTGAGCTTGATAGGAGGGCCTTTGAAGTCCCTTATGAATCAGAGATCCCATGAAATGTTGCTTCGGATGTGGGAATAAAAGAAATAAAGGGTTTACATCTTTTCCAGTCCTGCTTTCAAAAGGGGAATGTGTTTTCCCTTCAACATACTTACCTGGAACCATAGCTTTCTTTTGTTTTTAAGAAACGATTCAGAAGTAGGCAAGGGTTATGGGATTTTAGGAAATATTCATGCTCCCTTTCAAAGCAGCATGGGTCTCTTCACAGCAGTAATAAATTCAAAGTACTGATATCGACATTAGGTCCATTTGAATTGAGGAGCTAAGCTATAGGTGATGCAGAGAAACTGCTGGGCTCATATTTCCCAACTTCTCTAAGTGTTCAACAAAGTGATCTGCAGGATGCTTTATGTACTGTTTATTGTACTTTCTGAAAACAATGCAATAAATTATTTCTTTTGGAGGTGCATGTAAAATCATGCATTTTAAATGAAGACATAGCACTATGAATTTCACACTGGGTGGTAGTATATGTGTATGTTTGAGGCATTGTTTATACTTTGGACATATTACTGTTTATATTTCTAGGCTGCAGTGGGACTTGAATCAAGTTATTGTCCTGATTTGTATCTTCACTATAGTTTATTATTTTATTACGCTATTTCAACGAATGACTGTTATGCATCTTTCCAAATTTGAGTCTTCTTTATTTGGGTACAAAGACATTTTTTTCTTTATATTTATATAATTATAACATGTGGTTCTCTAAATCCCATAGCATTACTAATTAAGGGTGTCCTTATGGAGAAATCTTCTGTTTATTTAATTCTAATAAAACCTCTGTGATTTAGAAGGTTTGAAGAGAAGGAATGTATTAGTTTTTGAAATTATAAAATACCAAAAATTTTCAAAGCTGAATGATTTTATTGTTTTTAACTATATACCTTACTAAGAGAGTCTTGCCAAGTGTATTTTGTCTACCTTATTTTTAATCCATTGATTTGTAATTAGTACATTTCTTATATGACAAGTACATTTCCTGTGATTTTGCTAAAGTATAAATGTATGTGTTAGGGGTGTTTTAAAGAATGTATTCTCATTTCAATGTAATGTAAAGAACATTGCATCTAAAGCAGAGTCATAACTAGAACTGGGTAATAAGGGCCTTGAATTTAGAGGGTAATGACAGCCCTTAGAATCCTTCAAAAGTGTAGAAACGTCATAACTTAGTATCCAGTTAGTGAAAACTGCAAAAACATTCTCTCGTTTTTGTCTCAATCTATTATGTGATGACTAACCTACCACTTCATATAAGAGTCCTTTATACTATTTGAGCAGAGGCAGTTTGCAAGACTACAATAGGTTTACAATATTTATAACAGACATAAAATTTTCTCATCATTGTTTTGATCTAGAACCAAGTGACCTGGATTTGAAACTTATATTCTATATCTAACAATTATGTGATTATGGAAAACTAAATGTTCTATGAAGTGGAATAATAATTATATATTTACATAGAACTTGATAAACTTAAAAAGAACTATACTTATATAAGTGTATACCAATGTTAATAAAGCACTATGTTTATCTATGCTTAAAGCATATGTTTATCTATATACATATATATATACACATAAAAAACTTACATATAAGTATATAAATATGTGTATTTAGAATTTTTGTAGAGGACTAGGGAGAGATTATCTCATTTAATCCTCATAAAAATTCTATGAAGTAGGTATTTCCATTCTTCTTATTTACAGATAAAGAAACTATGGATGGAAAAATTTAAGTTACTTGCCCAGTGTCTTTGAAGTAACAAGTTATCTAAGGTGGGATTTGAATGCAGGTCTTCTTGATTCCACATCTCATATTTCTGCTCACTGTTCAAACTAGCTGCCTTAGGATGAAGGACAGTAACTGGGAATATAAATACTTGGAGTACTTACCTTATAAGTTTTTTTAAGGAAAATGTCAATTCAAAAGTGCTACAGAACTATCAATTATTGTCTTCAGTCACTTGTAACTAGCTAAAATATATGACTATTGATTTACATTGCAAAATCTTTGTTGATAGTATAGTGAGAAATTTCAACTTAATTGATTCTTAAATTATAATAAATTCCAAGCTATTATAGTTCAAATTCATAAGGTTTTACTGTATTTTTATATTTTATATTTATATTTTTATATGCATGAACTTTTTGTCAATAGCATTGCTTAGGATTTGTTGGATAAGTTTAAATATCATTAAAACCAGGAATTGTATATAGTCCTCTTGGACAAAAACAACAGCAATAAGTATTTGTTGACTGCCTATTACTTGCCAAATATCATATTAGTTATTTGATGACAAAGACAATATTTGAATATGTTCTTCATTTCAAAAATAGGCGTTATTTTGGGGAAAAAAAACAACATATACACACAAAAACACAAGTGAGACAAATACATAAAGCACTTTGCAAACTTCAAGTTCTCTATAAATGTTAATTTATGTTTTGCTGTAGTGGTGGTTGTTATTTATGATAATATGACAAAAAAAAGCAATTTCTGAGGGAAGATTAGGAGAACTTTAATAACAATCAGCTACTCGAGCAGAAATTATCTCCGACTTGCAAGAACCAGTTACTGGTTTACCTCACAAATCAGTTGCTACAAATCAGATCTTAATTTATTGTTCTATTTATTGCCAAAAAGTTTTTTTTTTTTAAGGGATAATAATGTGGATGAAGCTTAGAAGTATGGGCATATTTAATTTTTTGTTGTTCATTCTTTTTGGTTTTCTTTTGACATTCAGATATTTGTCATAACCTAGCCAAAGGGAAAGAAAAAGGTTCTATATGTACAAAAATATTTCTAGAACATTTTTTTTTTGGTGGCAAGGAATTGGAAATTGAGGAAATGCTCATCAATTGGGGAATGACTGAATAAGTTGTGATTGTGAAATGATAAGGGTAGTGGTTTTAGAAAAGCAGAAAAGACCTATGTGAACTGATGCCAAGTGAAGTGAGAAGAAACAGATCATTGTGCATAGCAACAGTAATGTCATATTGATGAGAATTGTAAAAGGCTTGACTTTTCTGATCAATACAATAATCCAAGACAATTCCAAAGGACTCATGATGAAAAAATGCTATTCAACTCCAGGGAGAGAACTGATAATCTCTGAGTATAAACTGAAGTATAATTTTCTCACTTTTTTTTTGAAATATGGTAATAGAAAAATGTTTTGCATTATTTTATATGCATAATTGATATCATTTTGGTTGCCTTCTTGGTGGGAAAGGGAGAGAATTGGAGGGGTAGAAAGAATTTAGAACTCAAAAATTAAAAATATTAAATTTTAAAATTTTAAAAAGATTCTTCAAATTTACTTTTTTAGATTTTTTTTGTTCTCTCTAAATTGCAGTGTTCTAGTATCTTGTAACTATGCAGCTATTGATATTGGTTTTCTTCATAAAAATGTATTTTAAAAATTGTATTATGTTTTCCTTTATTATTGAATTTTAAGATAGTTCCTATATAGATTTATCAATACATATTTTTATTTTTTATTTATTTCAGTTCATCTGTAATTTTGTTTATTTATTTTTAGTTTTTAGTTATTAGTTTTTTGGTTTTTGTTTATTTTTTAGTAATTTTTTCATACTCAAGTATTTAATTTGTTCCTTGTGCTACTGATTTAAAATATTTAGAGCTTTGAGTACTTCATCACAGTTCACTTTTTTCAAATGATCAAATGCATTTTACCTTTCTAAGTTTTTCTTAACTCCTATATATTGACATTTCAAAATATCTACTCAGCTCTGGTTTTTTCATCAGAAAAAATTTAACAGTCTTCTACCCCATTTTGTTTGTTTTGTTTTTGCCTTCAGGAGAAATTAAAATTATACTCAGTCTTGATAGGTAAATTATAGTTGGTTGTGAGTGCTTATGTTTTATCTTTTGCCATACTTTATTTCAAGATTTTTTTCTTCCTTAAAATGGTAGCTGTTAAGCCGTGTATGGTCTTGACTATTCCTTAGTAGTAGGGAAAACATATAACAAATTATGTTTTTATTCTCCATGCAGGATCTCCATGTCCTTTCTCTTCCTCTGGACTTCAGTTGATTTCAATTTGTCTGAGGAGTCTACTTGATTTCAATATCTCTACTGTGTGCTGTTTAGCTGAGGTTTTTTTTTTTTTTTTTAATTTCTCCTCTTTGTACTATTTAACTGATTTCTTTAGCTCTCTTCTTTTTTTATAGTTTGACTCCCAGCTATGTGGTTAATTCCCTCTTGTATCTATAGTTAAGTTTCTTCTCTGTTCCCAGGGGTCTGTGACTTTTGGAACTGCTACCAGTTGGAGGTGTCTCTTATGTCCCTTGTCTCTTGAAAGACATTATGGTCAAGAGGGACCAGGAAAGAAAAATCCCTTCCCCTTTTTGACTCCTGGTAGGGGTGAAGGGTTCATACTTCACCAAGTACCTCTCTGCTTTGAATGCTCAAAATCTTGAACTCTTGAAACAATCATTTTTTCCTCTGGAAAAGAACAGGTTCTTTTTCTAATTTCATTTGGAAGAAGTTTACTCAAAACAAAGCAATAACAGGATATCGGGATGTCTCTATACATATTTAATTATTAATACTTCATTTCCTCTGTTTTCTGTGATTTATTGATCATTTGGAATTGTGGCTATCACTCTCCACCACAATCATTAAAACCAAGATTCAAATCCTAGTTTTTTATTACAAATTTAGTGGTTTTTTTCTGTTCCATTATTCTATGCTATTTTCTAATTATTTATTCTTCCCCAACATCTGAAATGAGGCTTTGTTATTGCTATTGCTATTCAATAGTAAACATAAGAACTTTTTTTTTAATTGAAACTTTGTCCTATAGTTAGCAATTCTGATATCACTTATAATAGGACTAAAGTCTTATCATATAACCTTAATAAAATGCCAGCAGTTCTATAAAAGTGATGGTGATGATGATAATTCTCCAATAATTCTTTGTCATTTGATGACACAGCCAGTATCATTATACTTAGTATTAGTATTATTATACATTCTTCATATTATTATATATTCCTTATAAATAGGCATATTCTTTGTAATACTTTTTTTGTTTGTTTGTTTCATATTGTACAGTGCAATTGAAATCAAATTAGCCTATGTTAGTCGGAGAGATTCAAGGAGACTTGTTAGAATGTGGACCATTAGAACATAAATAACAGGGAGAAGAAAGCTGACACAAAATAGTTACCTTATAATATTCCCCAACACTAGTGTTATAAAAGGTCTTTACTATAATACTTATTTTTAAGGTTTTTATTATAAAACTTATTGTTAGCATTCATTGAATTATTTTGTCAGAAAACTTTACAATATCAAATAATTTGGTCTCCAAAGCATATTCATAAGGTATATAGGAAAATCACACAAAATTTTTCAACTATAGAACCAACAGTCTGTCAAAAATGTATAGCAAAATGCCCTTGCTGGTGTAATATTTTCAATAAAACCATGATTACATCTCAGGAATTATGGACAGCATTCCTGCTATCCAGGGAATGAACCTAGTTGACACCCCTGTGAAAATAATGTACCCTACCTGTCTTTATTCACACTTATTTTCAGAGTTTTCTGGAGACACCATTATTTAGAGTTATGGTATTACTATTATTTATATGACACTAGAAATGTGAGAGGTACCATACCACAGATGAAATTGTGCCAAACAAAGAACAAAATGTGTCCTTGAGGAGCCTGTAATTTGAGAGCTTGAATAACCATGTGCAAGGAAAAGCAAAATTAGTAGTGACTATTCCTTGAGTATTACATTGATGAATCTACAGGATATGTTTGAATTTTAAATAAGACTCATTTCAGAAGACTTCTTATCTGAAGATTATTATTGGGATACTTAGAATACCTAAGATAAACTGCAAAAAAGCTCAGACTATAAGTGTAATCTAAATGGGTTTAAGCACAAAGTATTTCAACTTCTGAGAAATAGCCACTTATATAAATTCATCTTTAAAAAAATGTTATAAAATGTTTCCACATCAATGAGTACATAGATCAAACCCAAAACCTTGTGAATATATATATACACATACACGTATATCCACAAATATAAATATATACAATTGTATATATATTTATATACATAGATATATCTCTATAGACACATATATATTCAGCTCAGTTTGGATATTCAGGGATGTAACCTAATTTGTTCTCCAAATTAACCACTTTTTTTTTTTTTTTTTTTAAATCCAGAAACTAAATAAGGTGTAATTTTAGCTAAACTCAAAAAAATCAACAAGCAATTCTAAAATGCTTACCATGTGACAGGCACTTTGCTAAGTTTTGTGAACACAAATACTACCAAATAGAAAATCTGTCCCTTCCCTCAAAGAGCTCATATTATAAAGGGAGAAGGTAATAAAGGACTTGGAAAATTTGTATGGAAGGCACATAAGTGCTGAAGAAAGAATTCAGCAGCTTAGCTCAGATAGTAATAAAGAAACAAATATGGCCAGCATGACTATATTCCTGAAAATGGAAATTCTAGGCAGAATGATATCTCAGGGCCTCATAACAGCCCTGTGAAGCAAATGATATTATATTTACTTTTAAAAAATAATAAAAGTAAAAATAAAAACTTTACAAATGAGAAAAATGAGACTGATAAGCAAAATATATAGTCCTTGGTTTCAACACTAATAAGTAAATGAGGTTGGGTCATGGGATCTTAGATTTGGAACTAGAATGAAAAGGCCAACCCTTTCATTAGATAAATAAATGGATAATTAGAGAGGGTGTCCCATTGTAATACAGTAGTAGTCCTCAGAGGCTAGACTGGTACTTAAGTCTTTTTGTATGTAAACACAGAACAGTGTACTAGTTCCAGGTTGTTGATAACAGCATTTTTAGTAGACTACAACATTTGTTTAGGCATATAATAGGAAATGATGGGATTCAGGTCTTCTGGATACAAGTTCACAAATCTGTCTCTTACTCTCAGAAGCAGAACATGTATATGATTTCTAACAAAGTAGAGTTAAAAAAAGAAATAAGGGTAAACAAGGATATTTAAAATGACAGTAGAATCATAGAAACCCACAATTTTGGCCATTACCAAATTGGCAAAGAAAAAAATATATTTTTTTAATATCCCAAACATGACATATTTTTAAAGTAGAAAAGGAACACTATTCAAAAACTATGCATCATTAATAGGATATTAATTATTCAGGGATGTAATCTAATTTGTTCTCCAAATTAACCACTTTTTTTTTTTAAATCCAGAAACAAAATAATGTATAATCTTGGCTAAACTCAAAAAAATCAACAAGCAATTTTAAAATGCTTACCATGTAACAGGCACTTTGCTAAGTTTTGTGAACATAAATACTACCAAATGTTTGCATAGGAACACTAAGTAGATCATGTGAATTCTCATGATAGTCATCCTCTCAGACTCCAATCAGGTCAAATTACCATTCTTTCATATGTTACTACCTAGCTCCTGTCCCAATATCAATAAAAACATAAAAAATAGAGTAACCCTGCAACCTACTCCAAGGGAAGAGCTTATAGTACAATTAAAGAGAAGAAGGGAGAAATAAGCAGGAAGTTATAAATCTAGTCTGTACTAATTTGGACAGAAAATAAATCTAATTTGTGACTCATTTGGGAATATGAGACTGCAAACACTTATAAGTACTATATAGTCTATGCATATCAATTGAGTAGGAGAGCTTGGGGATTTTGTTTTTACATATGCATATGTATATGTTCTGTATATATATACACCTGTATGTATATAGGGATAGGATGTAGTTTAATTGGAATGAGGAGATTTTAGTAAGAAACTTCTTTATCAGTGTGGATCATCTCTTTCTCTGAAATTCTCTTATGTATATTATTAATCATAATCTCTTCATTCTTCAACATCACCTTATATTTTATTTATAATTGTTTTCATTGCCACATGTCAGAGAAAGGTGATATTTAAAAAGTTATAATTAGTATATCCTTAATTATGATATATCCATATCCATATGACATATCCATATGTGTAAAACACTTTTTTACACAAAATAATGTAGTAGAGGGTACAGTCAACAAAACAATTGGAGAGGCAATGTTGAAAAAGGAAAATGTAATAACATTTGTTAAAGGTATGAAATATAATATAAAATTATTAACTTTGAAAATTACTTTTATAAATGAACTAGGTCATGTGCCTAGAATAACAGTGACAGACTCCCTTTATATCCATGGCCAAAGTGCATAAGCATTAGGGGAGTGACAAAAAGAGAATCAGGAGTAAATTATTTCCTTTATATATTATAAAAGATTTTAACTAATACTTGAAATCAGAGTATCATAAGTGAATGTACTCATCATACATAATTTTCATTCATTAACAGCTGTCATTCAGTCAATGCCAGTTGATATTTCCCTTGAAATATCAAGGATGTAAGTATAAAAGATTTTGTAAGTTCCTTTCACCCATAAAGGAGAAAAAATGTAGCTAGAATTTGGCTGTTTTAAAAGGCAAAGGAAGAAAAGCTGCAAGCATTTATTAAAAGTTTAAAATGTGCAAGGCACTATTTTAAGTGCTGGAGAGCAAGCTGAGGACAGTTCCTGACCTCAAAGAACTTGTATTTTAATAGGGGAAGATAACACTAAAAACAAACAAACAGAAATAAATGAATAGAACTGAAAAGTCTGGGGTGGGACTTGGTGGAGAAAGTAACTACTTGAGGGTGTGTTGTTGAAGTCCAGAAAGTCAGAAACCAATTCAGGAGAGGAAAGAAACTGTCCTCCTGTATTTCTCTCAACATTGAGGCCCCCAGAAGGAGTTCACCTATGGGAGAAGGGATTCATTATGGTGGAAGGATATTCCAGGATAGGAACACTTCCAGGGTAGATGGTTACTTCAGAATGAGTAGCCCTCAGGCATTGGGGTGGGGGGGAGTTCCAGGTTAAGATTATAATTTAGGAATGATTCTGAAGCATAGAAAATTTTAATTTTCTTTGTGGTTTCTGTAATGTGCTTTTTGATCCACTCAAACTTTAGTACTGCAAGATTTATTCTTCATGTGTCTTTATGTGTTTTGTGTATATTAGTTATCTATCTATCTATCTCTATTTGTTGCTATTTATCATCAAGAAGATAATTGAGAAATATAATTTTTCTTATCTGGAAGGAGAGAGATTTTTTCACATATCTTTTTGTATCCCCACTTTGCTGTTATATTTACATATATATGCATATAGATGTATTATTCTTTTTAAGTCTTCCCCCTTTCTCTTTATTTTCTTTATCTTTATTGCTTTATGGTTTGTAAGAAATATTTTTAATGTTTTTGCTTTTTTTGTTTTTCATTCATTTAATTTTTTTTTCATTTTGTAGGACTTGGTCAGTTATTTGTGGATAGGAAAAACTGAAAAACATACTGCAATACTATTTTTATTCAACAATTGCCAGATATTTATCATAGCTATTTAAAAAATCCTCTCCAAGTTCTTTAATTCTTTATCTTAACATTTTATATTATTACTCAAATTTTTGCCTATGCCATATTGCCCTAAAATTAATTTTTTGCCTTCATCATAACTTCTAATCTTTCCACGACCTCAGTGCTATCCCAGACTTGTTATGCTTCTCCTGACATTTTTCTCTTTCTTTATTATTATTTATATAATAATGAACAACGTTTATGCCTTTCCAATTGAATTTCTTTTTTAAATTGTATTTTATTCCCTCTCCAGTTACATGTCAAGAAATATTTTGCATTCAATTTTATAAGATTTTGAGTTTTAAATCTTTCTCTTCTTCTTCTTTCCTTTTCTTCATCCCTTCCAAAGACAGTAGACAGAGATAGTTTATACATGGACTATCATTTGAGACATTTTTATATTAGTTGCAGAAACAGATCAAAAAAGGAAAAATGCAAAAAAAGATTAAAATAAGTGAAAAAAATATGCTTCAATCTGCATTCTGAATCCATCAATTCTTTCTATGATCATAGATAGCATTTTCAATTGTGAGTCCTTTGTATCTGTCTTGCATCATTGTGTTAAGAAGAGCTGAGACAATCATAGTAGAATGATACTTTAATTTCAACTTCAATTTTTTTTCTTATTGCTAATATTTCTAGTATTTTACTGATTAATAGTGATATTATTAGGCATCCCTGATTCATTCCTGAACTTATTGGGAAGGCTTTTAGCTTATCCCATTATAGATAATGCTTGCTGATAGTTTTAGATAAATACTGTTTATCATTTTAAGGAACACTTTCTTTATTCCTATGCTCCATAAGCATTTTAAAATAAGAATGGATGCTATATTTTGCCAAAGTTTTTTTCAGCTTTATTGATAAAATCATATAATTTCTATTGGTTTTCTTATTGATAGCTGTCTATTATGATGATGGTTTTCCTAATAGTGAACCAATCTTTCATTCCTGGTATAAATCTTAACTGCCCAAAGGATTGCTTGTAACAGACTTGCTACAATTTCATTCAAACTTTTCACATCAATATTTATTAGGGAAATTGGTTTACACTTTTCTTTCTCTGTTTTAGCTCTTCCTGGTTTAGTTATCAGCATTATAATTGTCATTAAAGAAGTTTTATAGGGCTTTTTCTTTGCCTATTTTTGCAAATAGTTTATATAGTATTGAAATGAATTGTTCATGAGTAAATTTATGAATGCATCTGGCCCTGGGGATTTTTCTTAAGGATTTTATTAAAGTCTTATTCGATTTCTATTTCTAAGATGGTATTATTTAGAGTTTCCATTGATTCTCCATTTTCTGATCTGTAATCTAGATAATATATATTTATTTATTTAGCTCAGATTATCATATTTATTGGCATAAAAATGGGCAAAATATTTCCTAACGATTGCTTTAATTTCTTCTTTGTTGTTAGTTATTTCATCCCCTATATTGATACTTAATATTCATGTTTTTCCTTTCATCCTTTCTTTCTCCTATGTTTTCTTTCCCCTTTTACATATTTATATGTCTCTTGGGTTTTGATTTTGAAGGTTAAATTTTTTACTTAATTTTGGTCTTCTCCTTATGAAAGTATGAAATCCTTCTATTTCATCTAATAATTTTTTTTTTCCCTTGAAGAATTGTGCTTTATTTCCTTGGGTTAGATAATCCATAGTTGTCCTCCTAGATCCTTTGCCTCCAGAATATCATGTTCCATGATCTCTAGTCATCTAATGTTGCTGTTGCCAGGTCCTGAGTAATCCTGATTGTGGCTTTTCAAAATCTGAATTATTTCTTTTTGGCCATTTGACTTTTTTTTTTCTTTTCTTTGACCAGATAGTTTTGGAATTTGGCTACTATGTTCCTTGATGTTTTCATTTTGGGCTCTTTTTCCTGAAGTAATCAGTGGATTTTTTCAGTGTCTGGTTCCAGGGTTTTCATTGATGATTTCTTGAAAAATATTGTCCAGGTTCTCCTTTGGATTTTGACTTTGGTAGTCCAATGATCCTGATATTTTTTTCTCCCTGATCTATTTTCTGGGCCAGTTCTTTTTCCCAGGATGTATTTTATGTTTTCTTCCATTTTTTTCATTTTTTAAAATATTTGTCTGATTGATTTTTAATGTCTGATAGAGTTATAGAATTTGCTCAGTTCTAACTTTTAAGGAGTTGTTTTTCCGCAAGTAGGTTTTGTATTTTCTTTTCAATTTGACCAATAGTACTCTTTTTCTTCAGTTTATTTTTGTATCTAATTTTCCACTTAACTAATTTAATTTTAAGTAGTTTTCCAAGTTGTTGACACCCTCCCCCCTAATTCTCTTGCATCATTTTCTCATTTCTTTTTCCAGTCTTTTTTTTTAACCTTTCTTATATGATTTTTAAGCTTTTTTTTTTTTTTTTGAATTGTTCCTTGAGTTCTTTTTGGGCTGAAGACCACTTCTAATTTTTGGGGGGTGTATTTACCAGAGATATTTTGACATTATTGTTCTCTTCTGAATTTGGTCTTCTCTGTTACCATAATAGCTTTCTATGTTCAGATTATTTTTTGTCATTTGTGGGGGTGCTTATTTTTGTCTCTGTCTATCTCTTTGACTCTCTGTCTCTCTTTCTCTTTTTGCCTTTTTCCTTTCTTTTAAATCTGAGCTTTTCTCCCTACGTGGAAGGAGTACTGTCTCAGACTTCTTGTCTAACTACAACTGCAAGTCTTGGTTGTTTACCTGGTGCTACACTGATGTCTTGAAGCCCACAGGTGACCTTGGGGTATGGTGCTGCACTGAACAGGTTGGATGAGAGGTAGCTGGTACTGTTGGAAGCTGTAAGGTTTTGGCACCTGATGTTGAGCTGGAGCAGTGAGCTAGTGGTGACTAATAGGCTGTTTCTCTGTTTCTCCGGGTCTATATTGAAGAATATAGAGATCTGACTACTGGAGAATGCCTTATTGATTGATGCTGGAGCACATGGTGATTCTCAGTAGCTGGAGTTTGCAGGCTCCCCTAGTTTTGCCAAGATTCATGGGGGTTTTGGTGTTGGTTTTCTGTCACCTGCCCCACCAACGTGGGGCTCTGGATGCACTGCTGATTTGCTGAAGTCGGGGGTTGCAGCTCCTTTCCTTTTCCCCTACCCACTTACCACTCTTCCATTACCCTTCACTTTGCAGATCCTTCAAGTATCCTGGGGTAAAAACAATGTATCATACTGTTCTCTTGTTAGTTCTGTCAGTCCAGGACCTGTCTTGGATTGCTATTTTATGATTGTCTGAATCTAAACATGAGAGAATTACAGTAACTCATCAATTAGTCCACCATTTTGTCTCCTAGAAGTAGAGCCTTAAGTGAATTTCTATATTAGTCTACGCTGAAGGTATTTAAAATATTATCTTTTCTCTTAAACTCTCCATAACATTCTCTACTCCAATATATCAGCGAATGTCTTACTTTATTGAGAAAATTCAGATGTTTAACATTAGCTCCCTTTCCTTTTCTTATTCTCTTCTCAAAAGGCCTTGATACAATCTCATACTCTTGTTATTTTTCTAGTCTCTTAATAATCAGGTAGAATTTCTCTTTTCCAAGGTCAACTCTACTAAATGAATATTTCTCCTAGTAAATGCATTTCTGAGTGTAACCTAGCCAATGGATGAGTCACTTCCTTTCTTTAAGAAAATGGTGTTTTAGTGGCCAGGTCAATGCACATAGCATTCCTCAGCACTGTCTTTTTATTGAGTTCATTTTCTGTATCTATGGACCAATTATATTATGGACTTTGGTTTCCAAATTTTTGGTGACTCTTCCTAACTTTTTTAAGCACATAAGGTCAAGTCCTGATTTGTTCCATCTCCAATACTCAACCACCTTAGGTCAGGAAAAATTGACCAACATAGATAAAAGTAGAAACAGTGCCATTCATTAGATTATAGCCTAGGGTGAAGAAATAAGGCAGCAAAAGCATTGTTTTAAACACTCCTTCCCCACCACCACCACCACCACTTATACTATTCTTTTCCTTATTCCAAAGAGATAAAGCAATTTCATCTGTGTGATTTTTATAGACTCAGGTCAGGCATATCAGGCACAAAAACTTTGCATCCAGTGTTGAAAACTACACGATTACATTATTACTTATAATTTTTATTCAGATGACTCATACATCTAGCCCTACTTTATTCAATGATCTTCAAATCTTGAATCATCAATTTCATATTAAACATTTAAAATTGAATGCTTCAGAGACATCTCTAACTTACCTTGTTAAACATAGAACTCATTGTGATGATGATGATAATAATGAGATCATACCTCTAAATTACATTGCAAATTTAATAGCATTATATAAATGGTAGATGTTATTGATGATATTCTGATTGTTGCACCCAGCCCAGACCTGTCACCTCCCCAGGCCAAATGCCACAGAAATCCTTAATCCCTAGCTGACAGGTATAAGTACAATTATACCCGATCTATAATTCCATCAGCCATCAAGTTTAGACATATTATAGAAACCAAACAATAAGAATGTAGACCAGGATACTAAACCACAAATCTTTTTATTTTCATTTTAAGCTTTTTAAAAAATTAATTAATTTTTTGAGAGTTATACATATAAATTCATTTTTTAAAACACTTTTCCTTATGGTTCACTTTGGGAGAGAGAAATTAGAAAAAAAGAGAAAATCTAAGAGAAAAATCAAACAGAAGAAAAAGAAAAAAAAGTGAAAAGGAAAAAAAAATGTGTTGATTTATATTCAATCTCCATAGTTCTCTCTCTTACTCAATGGAGATGGCATTTTCTGTCTAAAGTCTATTGAGATGGCTTTGGATCACTGAACTGCTGAAAAGAACCAAGTTTTTCATAGTTGATCATCTCACATTCTTGCTATTATTGTGTACAGCATATTCCTGATTCTGCTTGTTTTTCTGAGCATCAGTACATGTAAATCATTCCAGGCCTTTTTAAAATCACCTTGTTTGTCATTTGTTATACAACAGTAATATTCCATTATCTTTATATACCATAGCGTATTCAGCCATTCTGCAATTGATGGTCATTATTCATTTTCCAATTTTTTGCTCCCACAAAAAGAGTTGCTACAAACATTTTTGTATATATGGATCCTTTCCCCTCCTTTATGATTTCTTTGGAATACAGAACCAGGATTGGTACTGCTGGGTCAAAGAGTAAACTGCAAATCTTAATTCATCTTTCACCAACATTGTACCTGCCATCCTCCTTCTTTGCTGTTTTATGGGTAAACGTATGATGAAGTTAGGCTAATTATAATATCATTGACATCCATTAATACCTCCTCCCTCCTCCCTTCTGTATGCATTCTGGGGGACTTTATGTGCAGCTCCATCAAGACTTTAGGACCTCCCCAAGTTAACAAACTCCTATATCTTGAAAATCATACATATCAGATTCCATAAATATTTTTATCTTGCTTTGTTGGGAAACTCTACTACTGTCTTCTCAGTAAGCTGTTAAAAATAACTTCTTCTGTGTAGCTTTTGAAGTCCTTCTCTATTTCCCCAATCCATTTTTTCAAAGTCCAACCTTAATTTCCTTTTCACACACGTCACTATCACCCACATCAGTGCCTTATCACTGGTTCTTCTCTATACCTGAAAGGCACTCTCTTTGTGACTTGCCAAATCCATCTTTTCTTCAAAATGCAGCTCAAAAATCATCCTTGATCCCTCAACTGCTAGTGTCCTTCCTCACAAATTATCTTGCATTAAGCTACTTTGAATTTATTCTCTTTTATTTGTTCAGTATATTCATGAGGATAAGAAAATGGACATGCAATATCTTAATATCAAGAATCTGCTTATAAAAGCAGGATTTCTTACAATTTTTTCCACTCCTGACCACTTTTTCACTTGAGAAATTTTTTTACATGACCCCAGGTACATAGATATATAAAATAGATACACAAATCAAACATTTACTGATGATTTCAAGACTCCCATATTAAGTTGCTTGATCCATATGGGATCACGATACACAATTTAAGAAGCTTTCATATAAGGAGTTTCCAGATAAGGAAAGTGAGTAGAGTACTTCTCTACTATTTATTGTCTTAGAGAGGAATCTAGAGCTCCGAGAGCATAAAAGATAGAACCAGTATTTCTCAGAGACAGAAATTAAGCATAAGTCTTCTTACTTCCAAAAGCCTATTATGTCTATCATATAATTCATACTCCATCGTGAGCTGTTAATGCCACTTTTGATTAATTTTGATCCATATTCTTAGTTTACTTGCAATTCCATGCATATGACACACCATAAGCTATTTGTTTCCTTGAAATGCCTTAGTTCTTAACAGATATTTAACTTGGCCCTGTGTGTTGCAGTTATTTTCTTTTAAATCACCACTTTCATTGAATCCATTAGAAGAGTGCTGATTCAATAGCATTGGGAGAGAATATAAACTTAAAAATTTTCCATTGATGACATTTTCTTTTGTGTTACATTATCACTCTTTAGTCCTCAGCATGAAGTAATCCTTCTATTTTGTCGACTTGGTTTCATCATCACATTTTTGGTTTTGCAAAGCCCTTTGGATGAAAATTTACTTGATAATAATAATAATAATAATATACATTTCATGGACCCAACAAAAGTTGAGTATAAATAAAAAGTATAGCTTTTTATTTGGAGATAACACATTGTAAGCTGGCCTCTAAGGGCTGGGAAAGAATGTGCTTTTCCATCATAATTTGACATTCTAAGGTACAAAATGATCACACAAGGCTTAAAATGACATAGTTTCATTTATTTTTGACACATTAATGTGGCCTCCATGTAATTCAATTGGCATATTCCTGAATCATAATATCATTGTGACATTTGAGTAAATGGAAATAAATGTCATCAAAGATAATGGCAAAATACTCTATGGCTTCCAGAGATTTTAAGAAATATGAATGCTTCAAGTGTTAAGCACTTTGTCAGTTAAATGCAGCATTTAATATTAATGAAAGAAAGCCAAATACATTACCAGTCAGATTTCAGCTCCTATTCAAAAAGGATGTTTATTCTTGGAATTGTTGAAGAAGAGGTCATCTGATAGGTTGAACAGAAATGGCTGTAGTGCCCAAGTAGCAGAGTAAAAGGCAAAGATCAAATAAGATAGCTTATTTGAGATTAATAGAAATGCACACTATCAGTGAGATTAAGGCTCTCTTGATCTCTACACTCATAGATCCAACAAGGAGACACATTTTCATCAGTATAAAATGAGAGCTGGGATTTAAAAAATGGAAAATTCTCTGAACAATCTTTGAAATAGAGAAAGGATAATGTAATGACAAAGGTAACCCAAAGGGCTTGGGTGTCAGTATGATATATTAAAAAAAGGGAAATATTGAGAACATGCCTGATCACAACTCAGTCTCTGGGGAAAGGAAATGCTGATGCTTGCCACTCGTTAACAAAACACAAAAATACAGAATTATAAGAAAAAAAGTTCCTTGGAGATAATAATTCCTGTGCTACCCACCTGATGCAATTGTTAGGAACAAAGGTCATTGCGAACTCTAATGCAGTATATACAAATTTTGTGGAAAAAAAAGAAATTATTATTATTATTATCAATTTGAATGACAAGGTCTTGAAGCAAAAATAATTCCCACAGTGATTAACACCAGTTCCATAACCGGTGTTATAACATTTTGCAATAGTAAGCTTATTGATTACATTTTTAGCTATTTTAAAACAAGTAAAGTGTTTTTTTTTTCATTTTTAACTCCCTCAGAATTCCCAGAAAAATCATCTATGTGACATTGTTTCTTTAAATGCTATGTGTGAATGAATTAGCCAAAAGATATAGTACTGCTCCATTTTACTGGCTTTATTTCATATTATTCTCTTTTACATGCTCTTCACATAATACATTCTTTTGCATGTATGGAGCATTTTAGTTTTGTGCTCAGATTTGGAAGAGGTAAAGTGACTCTAAGGAGAGAGATAGTCTAATATTCAAGAAAACCCACGTCTTCTTGGACAAGTCAACTAAGATCTCAGTATTACAACCATTTGTCAAAATCTATAAATTTAAAGGCAAGTTTTCTATCTTCTTTGGTGAAATGAATTTCCAAACTAGAAGTCTGGAAATGAATCACAGATCTAGGGCTGAGAGTGGGGCTGGATATGTATGTAGATGTATGTATGTCTGATTATATAAATTATTTAATTTATATATTTCTAATTTGTACTTTGCCACAAAAATATAAAGTATTCATAGATTTATTTGAATAACTTTTTAGTCAAAGGATAGAAAGGGAGTAAAAGCTAAACCTGTCATTTTACAGATGAAAGAAGGGATACAGAGACAGGTGAAACAACTTGTCCAAGTTCACATTTAATTAGTGGTTGAGCTTGCATTCAAACCTATGGCTTCTGATTCTTAATCATATTTGTAATAACAGACCTAACAAGACCTTTACAGACCATTTGTTCCATGTCTATTTCCACTACATTGCAGTTTTAATTAAGATGAACAGTTTAACTTTTTTTTTTTCCCTCATAGCTATGATTAGCTGTTTTAAGAGTAGAAACTGAATGCCCAAGCATTTAGGGAAGCAGAAGATAAAATGATGTTGATAGTACTGGATTTTGAATTCATGTCATCTTTGTCCCCTTAAGCTATTTGCAATAGCCACAACAGAAATTATTGACAGTTATGGAGTCTCCCAATTTTTAGGTATAAATATGTATGTGTATATATATATATATGTATACATATATATATGTGTGTATATATGTATGCTAATTTAATATTGAAGTTCTATAGTATATAAATAACACTGTTGTCTTGATACTTACAAATAATAACAATAATAATGAGGGCTAATCTTGGAATCATGATCTAACTTTATGTACCAAAGATCATTTTTTAAAAATTCCAATTATCAGACTGATTTAGTGTTTCTGGATCACTTCAAGAGAAGCATATTTTAGTATATACTGATTGAGATGAACTGGTAAGCCATTATTCTGTTTGCCTCACATTCCTCATTTGTAAAATGGTGATAATCATAGTACCTATGTCTTAGATTTTTCCCCCTCTCCCCAAGGCAATTGGGGTTAAGTGACTTGCCCAGGATCACACAGCTAGGGAATGTTAGGTGTCTGAGACCAGATTTGAACTCAGGTCCTCCTGACTTGAGAGCTGGTGCTCTATCCTCTGCGCACCTAGCTGCCCCCCATCTTAAACTCTTTATGAGCCTCAAATGTGACAGTAATTGTAAAGGACTTAGCATAGTGCCAGGCACATAATAAGTACTTTATAAATATTATTATCATTACTATCATCATCAATTTTGAAATATTTTTAGAGAAGCAATTTTATTACTTTTTTAAAAAACATTGCAAAGAGATGAACAGTTGTTTGAAGAATTCTTTATAGATGGACCCATAGCAAAGGGGTTCCTTGGGGAGAAGATTTCCACAGTTCAACATGGTTTTAGCAGAAAAATTCAAGGACTTTTTAGAAGATTTTTTCAGAAGACCCACATTTGAACACCAAGACCCTTGACAGGTCAAGCCACTCCAGCTTCCTAGCTTTATGACCTCAGGCAAATATCTCACTTCTCAGAATTTCATTTTTCTCTGTAATATGGGAATATTCAACCCTGAAGAGTTGTCCAAGCCATGATTTATAATTTATATATGGAAACACTTAAGAGCAGAGAGAGATGTCCCTCTCTTGCTTTTGTGTCTTCCCATTCCCCTGTCCTTAAAAAAATAACTAATGCCTTTGGAAGATATTTAAAAAGACAATGTACTATGTTTTAGTAGCTGGGGAAAGAAAAGATTGAAGAGAAAAATGTTTCTTTTCCCATTTTGATGGAATGAGGAGATTAAGGAAAAAAGTTGATGGCAAGTGGGAATAAGAAAAGAAGCTCAATAGATTGTGATCTAAGTGGGTTTATGTTAAGGAGGAGTATCTTCAAGTGGCATGGATAATGATATATAATTGTCACTTGTTCTTCCCTAAGCACTCCCATGACAAGATTTCCTACCAAAATAGTGTTGCATGCTAAAGTTCAGAATGTATTAAAGCTCATGAGGATATCTAAGGCTAGAAGTTGGTTTTTTTTCAGAAAGTAATTATTAATTTTGTGCTTGCTTGCTTTTAGTTATATTGGGAGAAAAGTGGATCATCAATGAAAGAATTCTGTTAGGTAGAGATGAGACGATAACTTAAAATAGAAAGAAGACAATGAGAATGAATTTTGGACAGGAAATTATGGTTTAAAATGATTTTCTATTTAGAGAGCTATGAATATGTTATTTGGTCCAGATGAATGATATTTTGGGATAATAAAGGAATACTAGTGCCATTCCTGAGAGGAATTAAGCTACTGGGTTCTACATTTCCTGGAATCATGAAGTTTCCTCTTAATTCTAAATGAATTCTGTGATTTTATGATTCTTCAATTATGTGAAAATATATTTTGGATGCCTTGTTTTATCACAGAGGGCAAGTTTTCTGTTTTTTTAAATGAACGTTTGTGAGTGTATAGATCTTCCATGAGACTAATTCTCACTCAAAATAAAATAGCTACTCAGTAAATAAGGGTTGTTAACTATTATTTTTATATGAGGAAATTCTACTATATCTCTCACTGATTCTAAAAATAATATATAGATCTCTCTCTGTATTTATCCACATATATATGTGCATGTGCACATTGTGAAAATGAAGTAGAATGCAATTTTGATCAAAGCATTTAGAATTAGATATTATTTCTTCCAAGATATAAGTGAAAATATTTGAGTTTTTGGAATGCAAATCTCTATATTTCACAAATGGATTGAAGTTAATTGATATATTCTAATCTGAGTTGTATTGAGTTTTTGCTGAAATGACACACTGAGGCCTTTTTCCCTCCTTATCATTGTGCTGAAGATGGGTTACATAAGGATTCAAGTATGCTTTCTGTTCCTACACTAGACCAAAGAGCATGGCTCAATTTATCCACTATCACCAGAGGGTTAGGTCTCACTTAGGTAAATAGAATACTTTTATGTAGTAAAAGAGAATGGAAATCTGTTCCATAAAAAGAGATACCACTGCTATTGTAATTGGAAAGACATGGCTATTAAGCAGTCTAGAGAAATTAGAATAAGTAAAATGCATGACAGAGAAATGAATATGCATTGGGAGCAATCCTTGATCCACATGTCAAATTGAAAATAAAAGCCTGGTTTCATAGGGAAGAGAGTAGAAGAAGGCTCTTAAAAATAAAGGACTATAGATCAGGTTGTCCCACTTTATATCTTTCATGAGTTGGCCATGCCCTCACAAATATGCACTGCAGGTATAGTGAAAAATTTTAAAGAGAAGATATAATGGGAAAGAAGAAATATCAGCAAAAATCTAATTTATTCTGAGCACACATGATATTTTGTTTCTCAGGTAGCACTGAAATAAATAATAATTAAAAATCCCTGCTGATTATAGAAGGATTTGTGTTTCTTTTTCTTAAAAAAATACTAGATGATGTGGATGCTATATAAACTCTTACTATAAACATAATGATAATAAGTTTCACAGATATTATTTCATTTGAACTTTCTAAAATACCTTTGAGGTTATTCTTATTTTACATATTGAGAGGCAAAGAGGTTACAACATTTTCAGGTTCACAAAGTTAAGAAGGGGTAAAATCAGAACTCATCTCTAATGTTAGTTGTTTTGTATTGTTTTGTTTTGTTTTGTTTTACAACATCACAAGGGCTTCTCCAGACATTGTCTTGAATAGGAGTCCTCTTTGCTCATTTTTCCTTAGTATTGGGGCTTAGTGATTTAGCAATGATTAATTTTTGTCTTGTGCTGTTTTGGAATACTTTTCTTTTGTGCTCTGATTGTTTGGAAGATCTAGTATTTGTAAGCAGGGTGAGGTGAAAGACAGCAATATGGTCTAGGATATAAGATACCATATTGGAATCAAGAAGATTTGAATTCAAATCTTACCTCATTTGTGATCATGAACAAGTCATGTAACCTCTTTTTTTTTCAATTTCATGATATATAAAATGAAAATAATGATAACCTCTACCTTTCCAGGTGTTGTATGGATAAAATGAGATAGTATTTGTAATATATTTCACAAATGTTATGAATTATATCTGTAATCACTGTTATTATACAATGAATGGTGATAACATAAATAGGCATCTTTGTTTCAAAAAGCAACTGAACTTTGAATTACTTAAGTTTTCCCCATAAGTTCCCATACTGTTCACCTCCTATTTATAGTACTGACAATTAAGAAGGAGATACTTTATACTTAAACAAAATAGACAGTTATTTATATTGTATACTTTTGAGAAGCGTTTGGTTCTATTTTCCAAAAATATCTTTTTTGAAATTAAAACTACTTAAAAAAATACAAACATCTCTTTGACCTCTATTGTATCTAAGTATTAAGGATCCACTCTCCACTCCTCCAAATCATACTGTTTTAACATTTGAGCTCATTTTTAAGAAAATTGATCTTTGAAAAGGGTTGGCAAGGTAAAAGATGAGTTCTCATCATAACAGATAGAAAAAGTGGTCAGTGTAAAAAAGGTCAAGAAATAAATATCATAGCCATTCTTGATCCTTTTTTCCCAGTCTGTTATTTCCAAGTCATATCAGTTCTACTTCTGGAGCATTTCTCACATTTTCTTCTTTTTCTCCACTCACAAAGCCACCATGCTAGTTCAGACCTTTTCCAGTTCTCATCAAGACTATTGTTGCCTTTGAAATGAACTTTGAGCTCTGATTCCAGTCTGTTTTCATCTTCTAGATAGATATCAAAATAATCCTTTTAATTAATATCAATCTTCTCAACAACTTTAGCAATTTCATACTATCTATAGTATAAAACACAAATTTCTCAGCTTGACTTTCAAAGATCATCAAAATATAATATTGTACCACATTTCCAGAAAATATGCCTTGTTTTCATTTTTGCACTATACATTGCAGTCAAATGAACATTCATCTGTTCCCTAATTTTAGCACACTATCTACTCCCTCTGTACTTTTAAAATGAAGTTCCCTATCACTAGTATACACTCCCTGTTTCAATTGCTTCTATTTGAGTCCCTAGCTCCCATCAAGCCTTGGCTCTTGTGTCTGATCCTGATCATCACTTAATGTTTTCTTTTGTGGGGGTATGCATAATGGCATAGCTGGTGATTTAGAGACAGTTTGATGGAATCCTGAAATGATTGGTAACCAATTATATGGATAGTTCATTTTTATTCAGTATCCAAAATTGGTCAATGATCAGATTTCTTTTGGGGCAGATTGAGCAGTAAGCTATATTATGTAATTTGAGAGAATTGGGAAAATTAAGTCATTTTTATTCACTGGAAAATGTATCTTTCATTAATGGTGGCATTTTCTCAGTTTGGATTATTGTGATAGTTACTTTAAGTCTATTTTTTTCTTTCAATGTCAACAGAGACCAGAAAAGTTTTTCCTCATAAAATGGATTTTTTTATTATAGCATCAATATTGTGTTTCAGAATGATTGCCTTAAATTTATTCAGTCTCACCTCTAGTGGTTTGAGGGAGATTATCGTTTCTAAGAAACTGATGAAGCCTACAAACATTTATCTTTTACATTTTTTTACCCATTTCTTTGTTGTCAAAGAACTTTGGGTATAGTAAAATTATCATCATTTTTCTATCTTCTTACATTGTGTACTGAAAAGCTATCTGTTTACAAAATGATATTGCAACTTTTGATGTAAATTAGGTCATGGAAGAGTACAAGAAAATGAAATTGTCTACAAAGTATATTATTTAAAGTGATTTCAGATTTATACTTTCTTTGACCTTCTTTGCTATATGTTTTTTAAGCAATAAGAAACTGTGAGAATAAAAATTGTCTGTTAGTTATGAATGGTGTACAATTTGTGACAGGAAACAAAACCAGTTTCTCTTTGTTTTATGTATGATTCTTTCCTCCCCCCCCATAGTTAAGTCCAGACTTGATTGTGTTTCCTCAAACTACTGAAGATAAAAGGTATTGAAAAATAACATTTTGCAATAATCAAATACTTCAAAGTTAAACTTTAAAATGAACTGCCAAACTTAGTCATATAGCAGAATTATCTCTATATGAATATATGACTTTGCATTGCACAAGCTTTTACAAAATATTTAATTGACATTATTAAAACAGGTTCATAGTATATAGTAGAATAATGGATAATAGCTCACTTTTTTGCTGGCCCTTATAGGTTATAAAGTGCTCTGTGAAGCGACCCTTTCATGTGATGGAAAGAATACTGATTTAGAGTCAGCAATATAAGTTCTCTTGCTATTCATATCATAAAAATGATTTTACTTAAACAACTGTGAACAAGTCATCTCATTTCTCATTTTCATTACCTATAAAATGAGGCCATTGTTGTTGATGATTCTTTCTCATTGGCAATATAAGAACTGTGATCTTATGTCATAATTATCATGGAAATGATATCATTCCTTCTTTGATTGGGACTTGATATTGTTTGGTGCCTGTGTAACTGTGCACACATCTCTGGATAATCTTTATCTTCTTATTTCTTACCTGATATTAATATTCAGAAATTATTTTTTAAAAAGTTTTCTCTGTTGATACTTGATATTTATTTTCAAAGATTATGATTTTGAAATACTCAAGAGAATAGTTTGTTAAAGAACAATGTTTTGTTGTAATTTAATGCTTTCTGAGATTGGAGAAACAATAAAAATGATAGGATCCCATATTTTCTGAATCTTTCAATAAATTTTTAAGATACATATGTGCATGCTATGGAATACCATTTGCTTATTCCCTCCAGTTTAGCCTCAATATGTATAGAATATTTTATTAAATATTTATAGAAATGGGAAAGTAGGTATATTGATCAAAGGTTTTTGATATTTTCTTTATTGATTTTTTTCTTTTGATAATAATCCATTTGACGATAACGTCTCATGTTGGCACACTAAGTTACATTGAGAATTAATTTCTCAATATTCTTAAAATTCTGTTGTAGTTACTATATTTACAAATTAGATATACTCTGAATATTTCTAATATGTTGTTCTTTTCATTTTTATTTCACTAATATCCCTTCCACTTCATAATTTGAATTTATTTTTCAAATGTGGCAAATCCCTAGATATTCTAGAGGAAAAAATTATTTAAAATCTTGATAGATCTTTTTCAATTTTATTTCCCCATTATTTTTCCTTTTATTTTTATATACCAAGCTCCTCAGAATGATATTAATTACACCAATCACTACATTTTAAGTAAACTTCCCTCCATTGTTTTCCACTATTTATGAGGCAAGATTCACAATCTTCCAATAATTCAGTAATTTTCAGATTCAGTAATGTTTGAACAAATGTGTTTATATTTTAAACAAGTGCTACTCTTGGACACCATATCTTTCTGGTTATCAGAAAATTGAGAATCTGTTGGATTTATATGAAAGTTGATAGGCTCTTTTACTCTTTTTATAGGATGATTAATCTATATTAGTTTAACATCTTTAGATGGAATAGTAATCCATATCTTTTTATATATATATTTCCCATTTTCTGCAGCCACTATTTATTTAAATGCAATTATATTTACCTTTATTTTATACCATTTCTACTCATTTGTGCATTTTTAAATTTTATACTCAATATAGCTTTTATTCTAACAAATTCACATTCTGATTATACACACAAAGCAGATTCAAAAATGTATTTCCATATAGGTCACCAACCATTTTTTTCCTGCTGATAAAGAGTTAAACCCATTTGTGTGTGTGTGTGTGTGTGTGTGTGTGTGTGTGTGTGCTTATATATGTGGAGTTTTTGCTTTGCTCGATGCCTTTTGATGTTCCTCTTAAAAAAAATCTTTATATATAAAGAACTCACGGAGATGATTATTTCATCTTACTACAATTTTCTAAGACATGAATGTTTTGTCTTCCTTTTGCTCTTTATCACATTTATCAAGAAAAATTTCTCTTATTGGAGATACTATACTTTTATACAATGTCTTCACACCTGTACATTGTTACTCAAGACAGTTGACCATCTGACTGCAAAGAAATTCAATTCTGAAATTACTACTATGTTTATAACTATTACTCTTCTGTTTGTAAAATATAGCATATTTCTTTCAGTTTCATAACCCATTATCTTCTAGTTCTCAAAGATATCAAGCATTTTTAAAAAAATTTTATTTCATATCATTCAATGTACTAAATGCTGGTAATATTCATATTAGCAAAAGAAAGAAAGACATCCCCCAACTTGAAGGAACTTACTATCTAAAAGGGGAAGTCATTGTTAAAAAAGGACAATTTCCAAGAGTAACTTTGATAAAAGAAATTATTTTAGGAAAAAATGGTTTTGTCATTCCTTAAGTTTCAACTTCAATATCTCATCTATATTAGAATTTTTTTTTTATTTTAAGCTTCTTATTTGTATAACATATGTATGGGTAGTTCCCCAACCTTGATCTTTACAAAGCTTTCCAATACAAATTTTAACTCCAGTTCCCTCCCCTCCCCTAGATGGCAGGAAGTCCACTACATGTTAATAATGTTGAAATGCTTGAGAAGTTATGCAAGAAATATCCTATCTACAAGAAAAAAAAAGAATCAGAGAAAGGCAACACAATGCAAGCAAATGTCAATAGAGATCATGAAAATGTTACGTTGTGGTCCATATTTCATGTCCCTCTTTCTGGGTGTATATGGTTTTCTTCAGTGAACAACTGGAACTGGTTTGAGACAATTCTTTATTGCAGAGAGCCATGTCCATCAGAATTGATCATCATGTAATACTGTTGTTGCTGTG
>JAJPUD010008149.1:57469-84748 GCA_023553655.1 Myrmecobius fasciatus | reverse complement strand
TGTGTGTGTGTGTGTGTGTGTGTGTGTGTGTGTGTGTGTGTGTGTGTAATATGAAGATATAATGGATATAGGTGGTATAGTTAGAGTTCCAGGCCTGAAATCAGGAAGCCTCATCCTCCTGAATTCAAATCTCACTTCAGATCCTGTTATTACTACCTGTGTAACTAAAGGGAAATACATATATTAAAGCTAGCATTGAGAAAGAAATCTGTTGCTTTAGTGGATAGAACACTGTACTAGATGTGATGAAGAGCCAAGTTCAAATCCAATCTTTATTCTCAAATCCAATCTTGATCTTTCTCTTAATCTCCTCAACTATTAAATGAAGATAATAATAGCATCTACCTAGAAGAGTTCTGAAGGTCAAATGAAATAATATTTGTAAAACATTTCTCATTTTCCCATTTAAAAGAGGCTTTATAAAAATGTTTATTCCCGTCCTCTTCAATTTAAGGTTTGGAAAGGATTTTATACATTTATCACATTTTATTCTTACCAGGATATAAATAATATTTTCCTCATAATACAAATGCGAAAACAGAGGAAGAGAGAATTAAAGTGACTTGCAAAGGATTACTCAACTAAGTAAAGATTTGAACTAGGAATTTAACTTTGGTCTTGGTTCCAAACGTTTTTGAGAGTCCCTCCTATATATTTGTCTCTTTCTGTCTCTCTCTGTCAGTTTCTGCCTTTGTCTCTCTCCTTGTCTCTCCAACTGTTTATCTGCCTGTCTCTCCTTCCCCTTTCTCTCATATTTTTTTACTCTTTCCATTTTCCATATATTATATAAATATAGTATACAAACAAAATAGTAAAATAAAATATCTTGCGTGACATTCATAACAATACCCTCTCTTAGCTTTCTGGACTTCTTAAAACTTACATTTCACCCATGATATTTATAATCTCAGTAACACTTCCTTGCTTTTCATCACACAGGATGAATAACATCTCTCAATTTCAGACATTTTCATTGGCTGTCCTCCATGCCTGGGATTCTCTTTCTCATCAGTTCTGTCTCCTGGCTACTGTGACTTCCTTCAATTCTGAGCTAATATTTCAACTTCTCTAATTAATCTTTGTATCCTCAATGCTTATCAGAGTGCCTGGAACTTAGTATATATTTAGTAAAATATATAGTGACTGAGAGATTGACTGTCTAGATTATACCAAGGTGACTCAATAGAAAGTGGAAAGTGGAGCCAAACAATTTTCTTGGAAATTTTATTTGCATGATGGAAAAGGATTCATCACCAGATATACTGTACTAGCTTTTCTTGGCTGAATAGAGTGATATTATTTTTATATCATTGTTTGGTCAGGATGTTAAAAAAAGAAGCTTCTTTCTTTGAAACCTTTTATTCCCTTTAAATTGTACCAAAAAACACGTCTTCTCCAGAAAAGTTGAATTGAAATGTTCTATGGTCATACCTCAAATTGCAGCAAAAACAAGTGTAAGTATAATTTATTGAGTGTGAATCAAAACCCAGTAACTAAAGGATAGAATTATATTCAGATTTCTTCTTCAAAATAAGATCAAAAGTGATCCTAGGAGTAAAATGATTTCACAGAGAAGCAATTTGGAACTCCATAAAGTATCATAATTATAGACAGATACTTGAAGAAATTTAACTACTTAGATTATGCTAAATCAAATTGCAGAAATAAAGTGGGTCAAACATTAAATTGTATGTATAATATATGTTAATAATTTTACTAATTATTTTTCAGAAAAACTACATTTAACTTCCTTATTATCTGGCATTGTAACTGAATATTTAAAGGCTGACTGAAGAAAATATAAGGAATCTTTTTAAATATTATTTCAGCAATATGCCTATATTGGCCTCATACTTGCACATTTGAGAAAGGAGCAAGTAATAAGCAGAAAGAAAAAGGTACAAATAATAAGGAAGCATTTATTTATTTTTTTAAAATCAGATTACAATGTATATTTAAGGGGCAGCAGAAAATCTGCTTTATATTTCACCTATAATTTTACGATATAATAACAATGTATTTCACAATGACAAACCAGAAGCATTGCTAGATACTTATGTACCATATCTTCTGAATTATCTCAATATTCAAGTTCAGGGGAATGACAAATTTTAAATAATGAATATAGAGAAACATAGTAAGTCATATCAAATGATGAAAAGTGAGATGCTCTGCACCTGGAAACTTTTCTGCAGCAGCAAAAATGGAAAGAATAATAACACAATCTAAAAGGAATACTGTGAAATTAAAAATGATTAAGCTTGTCCTCCAAGAAATATCTCTAAAGCACTTTGAGGCTGACAAAATGTTTCCTATACATTATCTAACTAGATTTGTTCCTTGAAACAGACAGTAAGGCAATTGCAATTAGGCCAGTTTTACAGATGAGAAAACTGAGACTATGAGAGGTTAAATGACTTTCCAGGATTACACAACTATTTCAGTGTTTGAGGTATGATTGAAAATTTAATCTTCCTGACTAAAGGTGTGTCAAATGATACTAAGTGCCACAAAATACTCTTTACCCCCTCCTATCCCCATTTTTGTTTTGCAGTGGTAATGTGTATGAGTACAAAACATTGTGTTTAATATCATACATTTATATATATATATATATATATATATGTATATATATATATATATATATATATTTGTTAGGTTTGCTGGACTTTTAATTGTTTTTTATTTTTTGTTTTAAAAAATGGCATCTATGGGTAAGGGTGGATGATATTGCGGAAGGTGTAGGTGACAAACAAAATCATCAGTACAAATATTTCAAATGAATTTTATTATTCTAAACAAACAAAAAATAACAATGTATTTATTCTAAATGAGAGGCTGGTTGGAATTTGTGCCTGGTATTTAAACAGCTCTTTTTGATTTGTGTACTGTTTACTGTAGGTGTAAGCTTAGCAGTATAATAACAAAGCCATGCTACAATTAACCTGAACACAAACTGTATAATTAGAAGGTGATTTGCAGCATTATGGGACTATGGTTACAATTGTTTGGGGTGTTTTCTTTAAACAAGTTCTAATTACTGATTCCTGTGGTATCAATAATACCTAAAATTTATGTCCCTTATAAGAAACTGTGAGTAAAACTGTTGTCAGCATATGTTATTTTAAATGAATTTAGCTTTTCCTTTACTTTTCAGAGCAATAAACTGTAATTGTGCAATTTATTTTCAGGTGTAGTGGAATATCCTTGTTTCTTTTTCTTTTCTGTTTTTTTTGGCCCTTAGGAAATTTTTGCTTTAAACCTGATTGTAAAGACCAGATTACTTCAGAAACACAAAAATTTAGGTATGTTACCTTAACATTGTTTTTATACTACTTGATAAAGCAGGATAACTTATAAAAGGAAACAATTATAAGAATTGTTGAGAATTATACTCTCCATGCAGAATTATTAATTTATTTCTTGTATAATATGAGATATCATTGTAGAATAGTTTCAGTCATTGTTCAATTTTACCCTATATTTAATTTTATCTAATTGGAAAAGCAAGATAGCAATTAATTGCCTTCTTAATAGTCAAAGACTTATTTTTTTCTCTTTTTCAATGACAATGATATCTACCATCAATGAATGAAACACATGCATATATAAGATATGACTGACTATATGTATACGTATGTTCATATACATGCATATAAAATAAATGCATATATATGCATGTTATATATACATGCATATGTATATATACATTATATTAATATTATAGGACTGAATATAGTAATATGAATCCACTTTTCTACATGCCACTGCAAATACAGAATGTACTTTAAAAAGAGGAATAAAATACAGCTATAAACCCAGAGTCAACATGAATAATTGAGATTTTGAAATCTATAACCATAAACATTGTCCAAGGGTAGAAAATCAATAAAGAAGAACACAGGAATCACAAAGCATGGAGCATTTTTGTCAGAAAAGTGGTAATGATGACAATAGATAGTGGCAAATAGATCTGTTCCTAATGAATTTAAAAGATAATGATATTTCTAGGAACATGTTGTTAAAATAAAATGATGATAATCTAAAACAAAGGATACTTTAAGTGAGTTTTATCAAAGGAACACGCAGAATCAAAATTTTGCAGTTAAAGGAAACCTCAGGAGATGTATTTTCCAATGTTAACTAATTCATAATACAATCTTCCAAAGTAGTTCTTCAATTTTTGGGTTCATGGATAATTTTAACTATTTGGTAAAACCTATAAACCACTTAATATTTAAAACAAAATACAAAATATTACAAAAAGAATCAAATATGTTTACATGAAGATGCACTTTTCCCATCTAAGTTTCCTATCTCCCTAAAATCTACCCCTAAATAGTTTGAAGGTTCAAAGAACTAAAGGAAAGAAAACTTGCTATAGTAGCTTTGCCAAAGAGTTATTTAGCATCTGCTTGAAAACCTGTAGCAACTGAGACCCTATTACTTCCTGAGTAACACTTGCAGATATTAGAAATGGAAAGTTATAATCATTAGAAAAAAATATATCAGTCCAAAATCTGCCTTTCTGCTAATTATACACATTGGTTCTAGTTTGCCAAGCAGAAGAGGTATAATCTCTTTTTAATACAGATAAATCATCACACTAGCCATAATCTGTGTCTAAAAAAACCTCATTGTGATAAGTACTACTTCAGTTATTTCATTTATATAGGGAATTATTTGGTAAGGAAACTAATTCTCTGTACCAATGAAGAGCATCAGTTTCTCTGTATCATTGCTTTAAAGAGAGGTCTAGGTCACTCTGAGATTAAGTGCCTTGCTCAGAATCAGGGAAATAGTCCAACCATTTTATATTAGAAGTAAGAACTGAAGTGAAGGCTTCTTGAATCTGAGAAGTGCTCTCTATCTACTGTGCAACATTGACTTTCAAAGTATTCTCATTTATAGGCTAACTAGTTGTTATTCCTTCAAGTGATTCTGTGCCTCTTTTCTTTCTTCCTGATGCTGATTAATTTGATTATTAATAACATGGAAACCAGGATGGAAAAGCAATCAAACAATAAGCATTTATTAGGTACCTATTCTGCTGTCAGATTCTGTTCTAAAGCCTGAGACTGTAAGTGCAAAGAATGAAATGATTCCCTACTCACACAGAGCTGGCATTCTGAGTGAAAAAAGTCATGTATGAATATATATAACATAAACAAAAGATGAATAAAAACAAATACATTCAAACTAATTAAATATCAGGTATTTTGGGGGGGAAGGCAGTTGCATTTGGAGTGACCAAGAAATGCCACATGCAGAAGATGTCTTGAACTATGTCTTAAAACAAAAGAGGGACTCTATGAGGCAAAATTAAGAATGGGTTATATTCTAGGCTTATGAAGCTGCACATAAGCAGGAGATTGAATGTCGTATGGGAAGAATAGAAACATTGCTAATTTGTCTGGACTGTAGCATGTATGATGGAAATTAGGCCCAAAGAATATGAAAATATTTACTAGGGCCAGAACAGGTAGTACTTTAGAATCTAAACAAAGGAGTCCATATTTTATTGAAGAATTCATGGAAAACCATTGGAATTGATTAAAATGGGGGGTCACACAGATCAGCACTTAAAAAATTATTTTGGCAGCAATATGAAGGAAAAATTGAAGTGTTGACTTGGGCTATATACAGTAGGAGTTGTTGGTCTTATAGTTTCCTATATTAAGGTAGAATAAGATTTAATTAGTTTTCTTACAGTTAGTAGTAGTGATAGGGGTGTCTGTGTGTGTGTGTGTGTTGTGCTGTTCAGGTAACATCATACTGTTTAACATCAACATGTATAAACTGATTAAAGCTTCTGATAACTAAAATTCTGAGCTATTGTTCAATTAAATGTTCAAACAACATCTCTCTTATCCAACATTTGCATAAATTCATCATCTTTTTTAACATAGTAAAAAAATTACATCTTTTCATATCACCAAAATAACTATGTGGCTTCATATAATTAAAAAAATTCAAAATAAAATTTCCAAAATATAGATTTTATATGATCCAATATTTATTAGAGTTTGTTTTCCTAAATTCAGGCAGAGCATTTGAGGAATATATATATATATATATATATATATATATATGTATATGTATATATATATACATATACATACATATATATACATACATACACATACACAATATACACATGTTTTTATGAATATATGTACATATATACACAAATACATACCTATGTACTTATATATGTACATCTGCATTTATATATGTTTGAGGAGTATTGATAATGTATATGTGCATTTATTTGTATATATGCATATGTATATGAGCATCTATAATTAATATAACTTCTTAGAAAGCAAGAATTGCTTTGATTTGTGGGGTGTGTGTGTACCCCAAATGTTTAACACAGTGTCAGGTACATATATAGTTGCTCATCCTTTATGAAGAGAACCAATCATATGATTTGATGAGTAATGTCTTGATTTGCTCATGAATTAGATTTAAGTGAAGTAGAGTTGCTCAAAGTCATCATTCTCACTCTCTCTTCCATAGTCATCAAATTTCAATAGCAGCACAAAAGTGAAGACAACTGGTGTAATAGATTATCTTGCCATTTTTGATGTTTGACCAAGTTCCAAGCACTCCATAGCAAATACTTCAGCCATTGGAAGTAGTTGTTCTCATTTGCCAGTTGCACTTGAGGAAATTTTCACTTGCTTGAGTTAGAAATCCTCTTAACTCTCTCATAAGCTTCAGGGCTGTCAGATAACCTAAATCTGGTTTAGCCCATCTGTTGAGACAATTTTCCTGGGGTGTCAAATGTAGGTGAGTAGTCCTGAAAATGGCTTGGCAAATCCTCACAACAAAGATGTTAGTCTGTCCTGAATGGCTCATATATCCCACTTACATAGTTGGTGCTAACTAAATGTTGGAACAGGGGAGAGAAGTGAATTTAAAATCAGGAAGTCCTGTGAGTTCTATCCTTGACAATTAGCTGCCTGATCCTAGGCCACATCACTGAACCTCTCTTAGACTCAGTGTTCCTCTTTGTAACTTGAGGATAGTAAAACTGACTTCTTCAATGATCTATTGTATGGGTCAAATGAGATAACATATGTAAAACACTTTGCAGACTTTAAAATGTTATAGAAAGATTACCTATTGGGGCAGCTAGGCAGTGCAGTGGATAAGAGTACAAGCCCTTAAGTCAGGAAGACTTGAGTTCAAATCTGGTCTCAGATACTTAATACTTCCTAGCTGTGTGACTCTAATGACAAGTCATTTAACTCCAATTGCCTCAAGAAGAAGAAAAAAAAAAGCTAACTATTATTGTTATATATGTTGCTATTATGCTAGCTATTGTTGTTATTTGTACTTATTTTAAATAAAAGAAAATGTAATATATTAATGTAAATAATGGCATTAAGATTAATACAAGAAAATTTGAAGATTTTGTCATATATTTAGTTCTGGCATCTTTTAATTTAGGGTATTTAATAAGAAACCCAGGTAAAAAGGCTTTAAATACTAATCTGGTGACACATTTTACAACCAATCTAGTACTATATTTAGATTTACAGGGTTTTTTTTTTTATTTTGAAGGGATTTTGGAAATTTATTCCAACTTATCTTCTGCAATATTCCTATCAATTAGTACTCCAGCCTTTACTTTAAGACCTCCAGTAATAGGCTAAAGAGCATAGCAATTCAATCTGCAACATGATTATAAGCAGTATATATATATATACACATATATACACACATATATATTCATAATTCATAATAAGATATCTTTCAGTGTTTTTTTTTCCTTCTCACACTTGAATTAACATCACAAAATGCTTTTAATATAACATTTCAGTTAAAAAAATCACTTTATTGGGGTAACTAGGTGGCGCAGTGGAATAGAGCACCAGCCCTGAAGTCAGGAGGACCTGAGTTCAAATCTAATCTCAGAGACTTAACATTCCCTAGCTGTGTGACCCTGGGCAAGTCACTTAACCTCAATTGCCTCGGGAAAAAAAAATCACAATGACCAATTAATCATTCATTATTCTATTCTAGAAGTCTCCCCTCTCTGTCATGAAGAGTCAGGTATGTTTTATCATTGTAGTCTTCAGTACCTTTACTGTATTTGGTTATTTTAATTACTTTGAGTTCAGCTTCCTTTTAATGAACTTTTCATTCCTGCTATCATTTATTCTCTCTCTATTGAGTTCTACATTGCAAAAGATGAGAAATAGGGTGCAACTGGGCCTTAATCATTAACCTTGTGTTTTACAGAATAAACAATGAAGTGAAACACTTCTGACCTTGTCAGGGAGTAGCCAGAGGGTTGATATTTGAGATTTTAAGTAGGGCCAAACAAGGTCATGTCCAAATGTAATAGGCACAGAATTCTTTGTAAAGAATAGAAAATCCTACTGTTGTGTTGGGTCATAATCTGTTTTCTTGAGATTATGAGCAAATTTTAAGGGGTCTGTGAATTTGGATGAGGAACAAAATTTTTACCTTTCTTTTTAAACTAATCTTTAGCTGAAATTTACTTTTTCTTTCAATTATTTAAAACTTTATTCTGAGAAGTCCATAGGTATCACACTGCTGAAAGTATTCATGACAGAGAAAAGGTTAAAAACTCCATATTTTGGAGCAACATATTGTTGGTTTTTGAAGAATATTGAATTCCAAAAGTGTATTGGGGTTAAAGGTTAGTGTTGTGAGATGTCTCAAAAATTTGTAGGCTTAGATCTCCAAATTAAAGGTCAAATATTTTATTATACTACTAGCGGGGGGGAAGAGGAAGAGGGGGAGAGTCCATAAGAGTTTTTATCAGGAAAAGGAGGTTACCCAAAAATAAAGTCCATCCAAACCTAGAGATACTAGATTCTTGATTCATTAAGAAGGCAGACGAAATTCAGTTTTAAGCTGATAGTAACAATTCAAAGTGCTTTTATGATTCAGGAAAGGCTCTTTGTGGGCCAAAGACCTTTGGGGCTTCTCAACCACTCAGTGTATACGTAGCCATACTGATTATTGATAGAGAGATGGGCTGAATACTTCCATAGTGTTTTCAATAAACTGTCATCAATGTCGAAGCCACTGACCATTTACCTAAGATTGAAATCATTCATTCCTTAACTGAAGTTCCAAATGAAGAACTTTTGAATGCCATTA
The DNA here is from genome assembly GCA_023553655.1 of Myrmecobius fasciatus. Taxonomy (NCBI): domain Eukaryota; kingdom Metazoa; phylum Chordata; class Mammalia; order Dasyuromorphia; family Myrmecobiidae; genus Myrmecobius; species Myrmecobius fasciatus. The sequence goes on along the minus strand of JAJPUD010008149.1, from coordinate 75,604 downwards.
TACCATTTTTGTGTGGCAAAGCACCTGGTGCTGATTCTTTTCCAGTTGAGATTAAAAGGGGGTGGTTCATTGCTAATATGAAGAATGACTGAAATTTTCCAGATAATATGACAAGAAGAGGTCCCAACCCAGGGGTTCAAGAATGCCTCCATTGTTCATCTCTATAAAAGTAAAGGGAATAGATTGTCCTGTGACAATCATAGGAGGGTCTCATGTTTAGTCATTCCTGGAAAGATTCTTGCCAGAGTCCTACATCAGCAAGAAGGTCATCTACCTGAGAGCCAGTGTGGCTTCAGAAGGGGCTATCTGAGGACTCCAGGAGAAATTCCAGAAGCAGAAGTTTGTATACATTTGTAGAGGTAATCAAGGTCTTGGATACTACCAGTCACAAGGGCCTATGGAATTTGTCAAATTTTTTTACCCAGAAAAATTCATCAGAATAATATGTTAATTTCATTATGGCATGCTTGAGCAGGTTCTGGACAATAGAGGATGCTCTCCAGCTTTCCCAATCACCAATGAAGTAAAATAAGGCTGTGTGCTTGCTCCCATGCTTTATAGCATGAGGTTTTCAGTCATGTTGTCAAATGTCTTCAATGAGAACAAACATGGAATCAAACTCATCTACAGCACTGATGATAAATTCTTCAACTTGAAAAAGCTACAAGTCTGAACAACAGATAGATAATTTTGACTATATTAAGTCAAAAAGTTTTTGTACAAACAAAACCAATGCAGACAAGATTAAAAGGGAAGCAATAAATTGGGAAATCATCTTTACATTTAAGGGTTCTGATAAAGGTTTCATCTCTAAAATATATAGAGAATTGTCTCATATTTATAAGAATTTAAGCCATTCTCCAATCGATAAATGGTCAAAGGATATAAACAGACAATTTTCAGATGAAGAAATTAAAACTATCTCTAGTCATATGAAAAGGTGCTCAATTTATAACTGTCTCTGACATTTCCTGAGAGATATCACACTCTAAACATGTTTTCCTTAAATTGGAAACTAGTGTGGAAGAAATTAGGGCTTGACCCACACCTAACACCACATACCAAGATAAGATCTAAATGGGTTCACGATCTAGATATAAAGAGCAATATTATAAGCAAATTAGAGGAACATAGGATAGTTTACCTCTCAGACCTGTGGAGATGGAATACATTTATGTCCAAAGAAGATCTGGAACTCCTAATTGATCACCAGATAGATAATTTTGATATTAAGTTAAAAAGTTTCTGTACAAACAAAACTACTGCAGACAAGATTAGGAGGGAAGCATCAAATTGGGAAATCATCTTTACATTTAAGGGTTCTGATAAAGGTCTCATCTCTAAGATATATAGAGAATTGTCTCGTATTTATAAGAATTCAAGCCATTCTTCAGTTGATAAATGGTCAAAGGATATGAACAGACAATTTTCAGATGATGAAATTAAAACCATCTCTAGTCATATGAAAAGTTGCTCCAAATCACTATTGATCAGAGAAATGCAAATCAAGACAACCCTGAGGTACCACTACACACCTGTCAGATTAGCTAAAATGCCAGGAAAAGTTAATGATGAATTTTGGAGGGGATGTGGGAAGATTGGGACACTGATGCATTGTTGGTGGAACTGTGAACAGATACGCCATTCTGGAGAGCAATTTGGAACTATGCTCAAAAAGCTATCAAACTGAAACTGTGCATACCCTTTGACCCAGCAGTGTTTCTATTGGTCTTATATCCCAAAGAAATCATAAAGGAAGGAAAGGTCCCCAGATGTGCAAGAATGTTTATAGCAGCCCTTTTTGTAGTGGCTAGAAACTGGAAACTGAATGGATGCCCATCAATTGGAGAATGGCTGAACAAATTATGGCATATGAATTCCATAGAATATTATTGTTCTATAAGAAATGACCAACAGGATAATTTCAGATAGGCCTGGAGAGACTTGCATGAATTGATGCTGAGTGAAATGAGCAGAACCAGGAGATCATTATAAACGGCAACAACAATACTATATGAGGATCAATTCTGATGGAAATGGCTCTCTTCAACAATGAAATGTTTCAAACCAGTTCCAATTGTTCAGTGAAAAAAGCCAGAGAGAGGGATATGAAATGTGGACAACAACATAACATTTTCATGCTCTTTATTGATGTTTGCTTGCATTGTGTTTCCTTTCTCTGATTTTTTTTTCTAGTAGATACAATTTTTCTTGCACAAAAATGATGTGTGGAAATATGTATACATATATTTGATTTGTATTTTAACATAATTAACATGTAGTGCATATCCTGCCTTCTAGGGGAGGGGTGGGGAGTAGGGGGGAAAATTTGTAACAGAAAGCTTTGTAAGGGTTAATGTTGAAGAATTACCCACACATATGTTTTGCAAATAAAAAGTTTTAATATATAAAACAAGAAAAAGCTACAAGTCCAAACTAAGATGATTGTGTACTCAATGAATCTGTCAAAGCTGAGATGCAATATAGACCTATTTTTTGTTGCTTGTGCTAATTTTGGCTGAACAATAAGCATTCAAGAAAACACAGGTACTTCATCACTCTGCACCATATTATGGATAAATTTTGAATGCTGTGAATAAATTCACTGACCTTATAAGTATAATGTCCAGAGATGTTAACACACACATTGCCAGAGCTAGCTCAATGCTTAGGAGACTATAAAAGAAAGTAAGGGGTAGGAGAAGAATTAATCTGACTACCAAATTAAAGGTCCTCAAAGCTGTTGTTCTGACCTCATTGCTGCATGCCTGTGAAACCTAACCAGTATACCAGCTCCATGGCAGTAAACTGAATTGCTTCTTTTTCAATTATCTTAGAAAAATTCTGAAAATCACCTGGAGATATAAGATGCCATACACTGAGGTCATTTCTCAAACCAAGCATTCAAACTCTACTGCACAGAGTACAACTCTGTTGAGCTGGTTACATCATTCAAATGCCAAATGTAAGCTTGCTAAAAGACTATTTTATGGAGAACTCAGAACCAGTGTTAATAAGATGGTAAGAAAAAGTTATATAAGGGCATTCTCAAGGTCTCACTTTAAGAATTTTAGAATTGATCATATGACCTAGAGACACTGGCACAGGATTGCCCAGTATGGTGTGCCCTCATTAGAGAAGGAGCTGTGCAAAGTAGAATTGGATTAGCTCAGAAGAAATGTGAGATACACAAACTTAGAGAATCCACCTCCAAATGTTCATGGGGACTATTTATTTGTGTTTGGCCTGTGACAGAACATTCCCAGCTTGTAATGGTTTGATCAGTCACAGTTGGACACACTAACTTGACTCTAATGTAGTGATGTCATTTGGGTATTCTTTGAAGGACGACAACCAATTACAAGAGGAAAATAATCTAGGGGAGGGAGATGGCCTCATATCTTGGCTTTCTGATTGGATATAGTAACTACAGAGTTATGCTCCAATGCAAAGAATTCAGCTAAGAATTCTACCAGAGGCTTCAACTAATGGTGTGGAACTGTGATAAAAATCCACTTATCCAATTTAGATCAAAAGATCAAGATAATTGGTGTTCCTCCATGCCTTTCCCAGGGAGCAGTTTAAAGTGCAAAATGCAGGCTTTCTCCCCCAAAATTCCACTCCCTCCTATCTTTCTTAACCAAATATATAGGATTCTGCCCTCATCAATATGAAGTAAAACTTTCTTTTGGTAGGAACAGTCAAACAAAATATAGATTATTCATACAATAGTGAGGTACATGTTTGTAAGTGATATCACTTTATTTTACTTAATTTATTCCATAGGGTCTCTATTGAAATAAGGGATTAATTATCTCAATATAAAAATTATAAAGTTAATTAAACATTCAGCATTTTATTTAGTGCCTCACACATAGTTTTTCTTCCAATAGATTTTTATTGCTCCCATATATTTGGTAGGACATGATAAACAAGATTGAAACCACAAAAGCAACTTACCCTGCTCAATCAGCATTTTCCCCATGCTCTGCATTCATTACAGACTTTCATTTGCAACTTGATATAAATTGAAATATAAACTTAAATATTAAAGACAATTAATCATGCTAGGTTAGTAATTCCCCATAACTTGATCTATGATATTTAAATATTGGCATCCTACTTCCATATTTCATCACTGGTGTGCAGCATACTAGAAGTGAATGGAAAATACAAAAACAAAAACAACTTTGAAATATCTTGCTATTTCTTCTAGATTCTTATATGTAGAAATAGGAAATGAATCATTTAGAAAATCATATTTAACCTTGAGAAAGCCAACAAACTGTCAAAAAAAATCCAGTTTTTTGATGTCATCATGAATAGAAAGTGCATTTTTATGTAAAAATAGATGAATCTTTATGAAATAGAGGAATTAATTTTTTTAATAAAAAAGGATAACTACTAAGAACAAAACAAAACACATTCATCAAAAGAATGGTTTAGTCCATGTAGAAAAATTCCATCATATTGAGAGGTTCCAGTGAAAGCCAAAAACTTTATTGGCCATATCTCCAAAAAGATAATAGATGTATCGTCAATTTCTGGATAAAATTTTTGTTTTTTCAAAGCTCACCAAGTGACTTGCACATAATAGGTGTTAAATAAAGGTTCATTCACTTCAATGGATTTGAACTGAAACCCTTTGGGCATGAAGAAAAAGAAAGGTGGGAGGATAGCAGCTATCAGCAGAAGTGGTAGCACAGAGGGAATACTTGAGGGTAAGGAATGCAATGGCCCACTGCAACCCTGCACATTTTCTTTTTACTATTCTATAATGAGCAAAGGCACCTAGATGATACTTAAAGTAGATCACTTATGTAGCTAGCAAGAAGCATATGACCTGGAGTCTAAGATCTGTACTCAAATTTTGCCTCAGAAACTTACTATCTATCTCAGATATACTCAAATATACTCTCAGCTTCCATTTCTTTCTATATGAAATGAAGGTGCTAGACACCATTATTCTCTGCTTCTGCCTCATAACACAGTATCTCTGGACCTTCTCTGTACCATTGTATATATACCTCCCCTCACTCTCATCCCAAACATTTGTCCTATATGAGTGGTCAGAATAAACCTTGTTACTATTTTCAGATTCTTCTTTTACTACAGTCACTCATCAACCTCTTATCTTTTAAAGCTGAGTTTCAAATTTTACACACTATCATATTATGAAAACTCTTGTAATACTGCTTCCCAGATCATTTGCCCTGCTTTCTCATGGAATTCAATGATTTAATTAATGTCTTCCTCTTTTCCCCTGTAACAATCTTTAGAGTGAGGAACTTCATGATCAATATGTTAATGTTCCCTCAAACTCCCAAATCTTCCAATTACTCAGTATCCTTCAACTTCATGCCCTTTTTGTTAACTCTGGGGCTGTTAGGTTTCACAGTGGATAGAGCACAGAACTTGGAGACAGAAAGTCAAATCTCACCTCACACACTTATTATTTGTGTAACCCTGAGCAAGTCACTTAACTCTGTTTGCCTTAGTTTCTTCATTTGTAAAATGAACTGGAGAAGGAAATGGTAAACGAGCTCAGTATCTTTGTCAAGAAAATTCCAAAAAGGTGCCACAATGAGTTGGACACAACTGAAAAATAATTGAACAACAACAAATGTATATTCCATCTCAGTTACATAATACAGTGATCATACACTGTTTCTACCTTACTAAAGGAAAATTCCTCTCTCCTAATTAAATACCCTGACATTCCTCCAATTTACCATAACCTCTTACCATTCCTTCTCTCACCTGTGCCTAATTCCTCCTAAAGAATTTCTTCAACTTCACTGATACTTTTAGTACATTTGTTCTCCAGTATCTTCTCATATTATTACTCATACTCTGACCTCACTTCCCTAAATCTTCTGTTACCCAAATTACATCTAGATTGTACACTGCTCTTAAAGGACTCACTCTACTGGTTTTTACCATCATTTCTTGCTAAAAAAAATAGCCTATTCACTTGCTGGTGAAGAAAAAGGAAACCCCACAACTATGCTAGCTGGGAACAATATTCAGGAATACTTTGAAGATATTGTGGGTTAGGTTCCAAACCACCACAAAAAATGTAAATATTCAGTTAAGTGAGTCATGTGGATTTTTAGTTTCTCTGTATCTGAAAATGTCTAAAAAGAATCTTAACAACATATAACATGATTAAAAAATACTTTTTTTCTAACAAATGTGAATTATTGGAGTCTTCAGTAAGTTGCAATCTTTTTGCTGGTGGAAGATCTTGCCTCAATTGTGATGGTTGTTGACTGATTGGTGATGCTCAAGATGTCTATGGCAATTTCTTAAAGTAAGACAACAATGAAATTTGTCTTATGAATGGACTCTTCTTTTCATTTCAATACTTAGAGACCATTGAAGAGTTATAAATTGGTCTGATTTCAATATTGTCTTTTCAGGGAATAGAGTGGTCTTAAGAAAGGGAGAGAAATGAGAATAGCCAATAGCTGAATAACCAGAACACATATAATATTTATTAAGTTCAACATTTTATATGGGCATAGTTCACAGTACCTCTTCCTATCCCTAATTAAAACAGTAAAAGCAAAGGCCATTACATAATAACAATTTTTTTTGAAATATGAGAATTACCAAAATGTTATACACCAATAATTTTGTGAGCCCATGTTGATGGGGAAAAAAATGACACCAATAGAATTGTTTATGCAGAATTGCCTGAAGCCTTCAATTTGTAAGAATTTAATATCTGAGAAATAATAAAGTGAAGCTCCATAAAATGAGGGATACCTAAGAAATAATCTATCTTCACCCTAAATGATTTTTTAATCCTCACATCACCCACAAAACAACTTTATAAAACCTTTTCTCTCTTCAATTCTCTCATAACCCCTCCATCTCTTACTTTCATGAGAGGATTAAAGCCATTTAACAACTTTTAATCTCTTGACATCATCCTTTATCCATCTAACCTCTGAAAGTGAGTTTTTATTTTCAAATACAACTCTTTCATATAAGTCCCTTCTTCTAAAATAGATCTCATTCTTGATTATACTTCTCTCAAATTTTCAACCATTAGCTTCAAGTGGTTTCTTCAGTATTTCCTTTCAATAAATCCCAATCTCCCACAAATTTAAGAAACTTTTACCAGATCTTTCTATTGTCCCAAACTATCTTGCTATATCTCTGGGCTCATTCTTACCAAACTTTCTTGAAAAAAAAATGTCGACTTACATGAAGTGATGCTGAGTGAAATTGAGCAGAACCAAGAGAACATTGTACACTGTAACAACATTATATCATGATCAGTGGTGATGGACATGGCTCTTCTAAACAATTCAGTGATTCAAGGCAATCCCAAAAGATTTGTGATGGAAAATGCCAGTCACTTTCAGAGAGAGAACTATGGAGATTGGATCAAAGTAATGTAATTTTTTGGTCTGTTTTTTTCTCTTGTTTTTTCCCCTCTTGGTCTCCTTTTCCTTGCATAACTTGACAAATGTGGAAATATGTTTAAGGATTGTGCATATTTAACCTATGTCAGATTGCTTGCTGTCTTGGGGAGGAAGAGGGAAGGAGAAAAAATTTGGAACACAAAATTTTACAAAAATGAATGTTGGAAACTATTTTATGTGTATTTGGAAAAATGAGATACAACAAAAAACAGACGAAAGAAAATGAAAAATGTCAACATTCCCTACCTGTAATTTATGTCATCACTTTGACTTAAGTTTGCTCTTCACTCATTATCTTCATCTCAAAGATAACTTCTCACTCTCTCACCCTTTTCCCCAGTTTTTGCCAAAGAGAAGACCTTTCCTTTGAGAAAACCATATCTTTTGAAATTGCTATAATCCCACCATTTCTTATCTCCTTTAGTATATTGTCTCTTCAACTAATTTTTCTCCCTCTCATGTTCAACCTCTTCTTCTCCCTCATTTTTTTCTCTCCTACTTTTAAGTATTTCCATAGCTACCAATCCTTTAAAAAATAAAGACATTAGAGAATATATCCTTTAGAGGTATCATATTATATCTCTGCTTCCTTGCTAAGGAAAACTGCTTGTAATATTGTCTGCACTTTTTGATTCTACTTTTTTTTTAGCTCTCAATAACTAGTCAAATTTTTGAAATCTGACTTGTGACATCACTACCTTAGTGGTAAGATTCTCTGGAATGTTACCAATCATTCCTTAACTGTCAAAATCCATATTTTTTTTAATTCATCATCTTTCTCAATCTAACTATGGCATTTGATCTTGTTCAACATCTCCTCCTAAATACTTTGGATGAATTCTCTATTAGTTCTCCTATCCATCTAATAATCCTATTCAATCTCCTTTGCTGATTCAAAATCTTTTTCATGTTCCCTAATATTTTTGGTAACTATAGCTCTGTTCTAGATCTCCTATTCTTTGCTTTCTATAATGCTACTCATAGTTGCCTTATCATTTCCTTTGGAAATAATTGTGATTGTGATCTCTGTAGAAATAATAAGAATTATTTTCAAATCTCTCTCTGTCTCTCCGTCTCTCGCTTCTCTCATAAATTCATGCATATATACATATATACATACATATGTAACTTCAGTCCCATTCTTATGAAACTATCTCTTTTTCAATGAAAAACAATGCCAATTGAACTCTAGTCTCTTCATTCCTGTAATTCTCCTTGGCATAGTAGTGTCTGATGGTGGGTGCTTTTAGTTCACATCTTCAAGAGAGAAGGTGGATGAGATAAATTGAATATCAAATTTCTATAAGATTCCTATGCTCTGCAGACTTATAAAATGATATTTTCTTTCTTCTTCACAAATAACACTATATCTCTCATCTCCAAGTCTTTGCACTGGCTGTCTCACATACTGGAAATATGCTCCCTTCTCATTTCTTCCACATAGATTCACTCTATTTCCAAAAGATTTATTGTGCTCTTCTCCTTAAACTATTCTGTATTTGATTATTTTATCTCTATTTCAGGCACACACACACATGTTTTGTATAAGCTTACTTAGATAGGGAGGAAAACAAGAATAGGAAAAAAAAGATTTGTAAAGTTTATGACATATTGTTCTTACTATTAAAGACACTACCACTACCACAGCTGGGCCCTAGCCTCACAAAGCAAAGATATTTATTAAAAAGGTAGAAATGAAACTGAAAACAACAAATAGAGTAAAAAAAAAAAAACTAGATTAGACCAAGCATACATAATGTAGGAATATGCCAGAAGTGAGAGTACTGTGAGGTAATGAAGGGATTATTTTACAAGATACCAAAAGAAGGGAAAGAAGTCACAGGCATGAATAAAAATTCTGACCCTCATTAATACATATTTAAAAAGGTGAATTTCAAAAACTATCCACTAATATATCTTCTTTAATATATATATATATACATATATGTATATATAATATTTATGAAACTCACCTATGCATGAATTGATGGTATCTAATTTTAACAGGTAGAAAACATTGTAAAGATTTTACACTGTATAAAGCATTTTGCTTTATTTCTTTGGAGGGAGCATAGGAAACAACTTTTATAATTTAACAGGTATTGGGAACTCTTTTATTTTATTTTTTGTGAGGCAATTGGGGGTAAGTGGCTTGTCCAAAGTTATACAGATAGGAAATGTTAAATGTCTGAGGTCACAGTTTAACTCATATCTTCCTGACTTCAGCAAGACTAGTATTGTATTCACCCAGCCATCTAGCCCCATCCTGGTATTGGAAACTCTTGATGAGGGATGTTTTACCAATACAGAACTCAATAATATTCTCAGAAGGCTTTTTTTTAAAAAAGCATTATATGAATACTAATTATTATTTACTAATTACTATTACTAATTATTATTCCAAAATTAAAGAAATTTTCAAAGGAAATGAATACTACAACACAACTCTGCCATGCCACATATCACTAAAAGTTAAGAAAATTAGAGTTGAAAATAATTTACTTCTATGTCTCTGTCACTTCTTTCATTGATGCAAGGAATTCCTGAAGAAGATTATATGTTCATAAAAGCACAGATCAAAAGTTGTAAGGAATTTCAGAGGACAGTTACTTCAATTCCTTCATTTTACAAATAAGGAAACTGAAGATCAAGGAGATTAAATGACCTGCCCAAACATATAAAGGTAATAAGATACCAAAGAGAGACTTAAAGCCATATCTGCATAGTCATCTCTCTCTAGCAATGTTAAATAGTAATGCTTATGCAATTCATAATCTTTGTGAATTATCTGTTGCACCAAGAAGTTGTGCTCTCCAAGGGAGCCATTCAGCCAGTAGTTACTTAGAAGCAGTTCTTAAATCCAGCTTTCCTCAAACTCCAACCAGATCTTTTTCCATTATGATTTTGTATTAAAGACATATTAGTTTTCCAAAAATAAATATCAGGTAATGTATAACATAGACTACAACTACATTATGTTAAGAACTAAGGTGTAAAATGTCTAGATATCATCTTCACAAATCAGGGTGTTTGTCTTCTAATTGACAAAATATTCAAATAGCTCTCAAATATTTCACTTTTTAGCTCAGTGTTTGCATTGTTGCATAGTTAGCACTTCAAAACCATAATGGTCTTTAGCCATGGAATTGCCCTAATAGCTGGTATTGTTTTTTTGTTTGTTTGTTTCATTTTTTTTTGCTTTACAACCCTTAAAAGCACTTGAAAATTAGAAGAAATGAAATAATTACATATATGTACATATACTTACATATGTATCTATTGCACAATATAACTGAAGAGAGGTATAACAAATCAATCATATAAATAAGTGAAACTTGCACAAAACAAACCATTGATTTATTAACTACCCACAACTTCTGCTGCTCTATAATTATTGATACAACAAGAATAGATTTATCTGGGCCTTCAAAAATACTTATTTTACTTTACACATCCAACCAAGAGAAAATGCACATGCCAATTCATCACTTAAATTCTTAATCTAAATCACTTAAATACTTAAAATTCCAGAATGAAGTTCATGAATTACAACTTCGATGGCAGCTCCTGGAAATACCCACTACTAGGTCTATATCCCAAAGAGATTTTTTTAGAAAGAGATCTCTTTTTATAATAGTAAACAATGGGAAATTGGGGACAAGCCCATCAATTGGGGAATGGCTAGACATGTTGTATTATATAATTCTTATGGAATAGTATTGTATTGTAAGAAATGACAAGTAGGATGTTCTAAGGGGGAAAAATTCTGGAAAAATTTATATGAATGGTTTCAAAATGAAATAAGCAGAACCAAGAGAACATTACACATTTAACTGTAACATTGTGCAATTATCAACTGTGAATGACTTAGCTATTATTAAAAATTGATTCAAGACAATAATAAGAGACTTATTAAGATAAAAATATTATTCATGTTTTGGTGTCTAAATGCAGATTGAAACACATTTTTTCTTCATTTTCTTATCCCTCTCCCTTTTTGCTCTATGATTTTTCCCCCATGGCATGACTAATGTGAAAATAGGTTTTGCATCTTTGTACCTGTACAAGCCATATAAAATTATTGTCTTCTCAATGAAGAGAGAGATGAAAGTAGAGGAGAGCATTTGAAACTAAAAATGATTTTTAACAAATATTAAAATATTTACATGCAATTAGGGAAAATAAATATTACATAAACATATTTTAAAAAATAAAAAGCAACACTCAAATAACTGATAGACTTATGAAGTTGTTAGGTTTAATGGTTTTGGTTTTATGCTGCTTTGTGGCATTTTTTGGAACCCTATTCAGATTATTTGTGTAAAAATGTTTTGGTATGTAGAGTGCTAAATTCATTTTCACTATCATGTAAAGAGACAAATTATTCCTGCTTAGGAAGTAAAAATACCATTGCAATGAACATTCACTTGATTCTATATACAAGTTTACCAGTAAAGAATCTGTCAACAATATCTGCAGTCTCTGAACACCTTTATGAAAGTTAACTTTGCGTCTAGACTAGGTCGGTCAGAAACTGATCGGGTTGTAATTTTTTGTTAGAATGGTTTCTGAAAACTGTTTCAACTGTAATTTTCAGTTGAATCAGTTTTTGTGAGAGTCATAAGCAATAGCAGGATCAGTATAGCTTTTCCCTCTGAACTCCAAAGCCACACATTGGTGATAAATCACATCCTTTTTGAAACTGACAGAATACATTTTGATGATCCATGTCTAATCAGGCATTTTCTTTGTGGCTTATTATCCTTTGCTCATTTGAGTTAAATGTTTCCTTATAAAATAATTGACCTTAATAATATTGTTATGCTCATTGTAGCTCATGAATATATATATATATACATATATGACTTAAGAATATATTTTTCTATAAATTATAATTAGTCATGCTTTTGTAGATCTCAATTGTTTTACTCTCAGGTATACTCCCAAAATGTAGGGATTTCATAAGGAAAAAATAATATTAATTGGGTAGATGCTGAAGGGCATTATTCTAAAAATCTGCTTTGTTCTCTGTTTAAATATTCATTTTGAAATTCTCTTCTTTAGTAGATTAGTAAAATATTTTATGTATATAATTCAATTTGTTTCCTGTTTCCAATTTGCCCTTATTTAGTAGCATTAATCACTATACTAAGTCAGATAATTATCTTACCTAGAAGACAGAATTATTGACTTTTTAATGCTTATTTTTCTAAAGACTGTTGTCATCAACGGAATTGTATGTAATATGGCTTATTTATTTAATTTTTTTTGGAGTGATATATGTGCTCTTTGGTAGTTAAACTTTCATTCAATTCTTTAATACAACTGAGGGCAGAACTCATTAATCATATACCATAGCACAGGTCTATGCATATACCAATTCAGTTTCAAGGTAATAAAAAGGAGCTATTATTATTCATTCCAAAAAAGACTTACTCAACTGGATGTGTAAAGTTATATACATTAAATTTGTTTTCTGCTACATATCATTTGACACTTTGGAATCAATAATTAATTCTATAGCTCTTTATGCCTCTGCAGAATACTCTAGGCCCATAATTATTACAATATGCAATGTGCTAAGGATTACTTCTAAACATATGTGTTTTCTTTTACATAATTTAAAGATGATTTCATCAATCCAATCATTCAAGAAACATTAAACTTATGAAAAAGGAATAGTTAGCCTCCTTGAAACATATTATTATATTAATTGATGGAACTAAAAGTTCCAAATGCTTATGAAAATGTCTTTAAACATGTTAAGGATTTTAAGTGTACAGATTATTTCAAAGGGGACAGTAAAATGTATTGAATCATAAGGCAAGTAGAAAAGCAAAGTAGACATTTCCATCTCCTTGGCTATCTCAGTCACAGGAACTATCAAAATCTAACGAAAACTTGGATCTCTTTAGACACGAATGTCATTAAACTTATGAAAAAGGAATAGTTAATCTCCTTGAAACATATTGTTTATATTAATATCTTAATTTTTCTTTCTAATATTTAATCTTGTATATTCAGAAAACTTTCTTCTGATTAATAAAAATTGTTTGGTGAATTTTTTTTCTCTTCTGCATTTCAAAGACAAGTCTAGGAGGAATATGATCAGATCTCAGGAAGATGCTCTCTATTCATGTTTTTGAAAGTTTAAATTTTGGCTTATTGACATCTTTCAATTTCATCTAAAATTTCACTTTCTGGGGGGAAAAAAAGCCTTTCTTTCACCTCCTAAAAATAGTGTCTTTCTTATGATATCTTCACTTGATCATGCATATATCTTAATTCCACATAAATATAAGATATATACATAATAAATAAGAAAGAAAATTGGAATTGTTGGCATTTTGTCCTTCCCATTTAGATTGTGAACTCTTTCTGAGAAGGAACTGTTTTTGGCTTTCTTCATATACCACTTAGCATAATAGGTGGCATATTGTATTCGATGTATAAATGTTTGTTCACTTGACTTGGTTTGGCTTGACCAACTAAGGAGATGTTATGATCCCACTCAACAACTATACCTTATATTGTAATTCTCCTCAGAAATTCTGTAGTTGAGATATTGAAGTCCATGTTTAAGGATAAAATGTATTAGTTTCCTCCACTCACATGATGCTTTGTTTTGGATTAGTCACATTATCTTTTTAAGTTCCAGTTTTGTAATCACTAAAATGAGAATAATATTTATCCCATTTATCTCACAGGGTTGCTGATTAGAAAATAATCTAGAAAATCTTAAAACATTAACTAAATGTTAGTTGTCCTTATCTTTCATTCCTGGGAAATTATTATTAATAATTAATAATTAATATCATGAACTTAGGTACTTTAATTCCAAATATACAAGTTTAAAATTATGTTATTATTGAAAATATTGGGATTACATTTGTGATTTCTTTGCAATAGGGAACTCCTTTGTGAGGAAACACTTATTAATACAGATTAAAACTTATTCTGCAGCTTGGTTTTAGATAGTTGCTTACATACTGGAAAAATTCAGAAACTTTCTGTGAATTGGGATTGAGAGGTGGGATAAACTAAGACTCTGAAAGCCTGGTCTCTATGCACAATACAGGAGAGCCTCTTATGGCTATTATAAAAATATTTAAATAGGAATTTAACACCAAATTTAAGAAATAACATCAAAACATTGTTCAAATATAACACGCTAACACCAATAAATTATATAATTAGTTTTTTGAAGAACAAAGCATGCAAATGTCTGATTGCATTGGTATACAAAAGTGTCCATAAAGGAAGCCTCTTTCTTTGTGCAGGTCTACATGTCCACTCTACAACTTATAGTTTAAAATATTTTCCCTGGAACTATGGGGAAGAGTGACTTCCTTGGGTCATATAGGCAAAGGAACAGTCTAGTAAATCCACAGGACTCAGAAAGATATCGGTACCTGGGAATAGGGTTTATGGCTATCATATTCCAGTTACAGAAACAAAAAGATAACTTGTTCTTCATATTGAAGGCTAGCAACCTCACAGCAATATGACATATAAAACTTGTTATTTCTTCAATTAAAAGGTAATGTAATACTTGCTAACTGATACACAGAGCTAAAGTAATTATTTGCCTAATTGAAATTCAGACACTCTAAATAACATGGACCCTAAATAAAGCTTTTTCCCCTTGACCTTCTTATATAACCATTATTTTTTTCCCTTGTCACAAACTACACATGTTAGAAGTACAAATTAATAGAAGTAAAACAATTCTTTAACCACCAGTCTTTTAAACCAAGTGATTATTCCTCAGAAAAGTTAATACTGGAGAGGGCATTATTGCCCCCCCCCCAAAAAAAAAGTCAAATAGAAGATATGAAATGGAGGCATCTATTTAAGATTGTGTACTTATTGTTACTTTTTAAAAGCATAGTCTCATATCATTTGCCACGATCTGGTTCTCTGAATAAAGCACAGTACTATTTATTCAGCTTTGGGGTATCATCTTCCAAACATCTATTTCTTTTGTTAAAATGCTTGATTTAGTTCTGTCTTCTCCCTTGCATTGTTAGCATTCCATGAATCATCCTATAGCTATTTCTTTGGCATGTTATTCTGACCTTGATTTTCCTTGGTTCAAACCTGTCATTTTTCACTTTGAAAAACTTTTGCTATGGAATTAAATAATATTAGTTCAATGCCTTACTTCCTTTTGAACTGTTACTTATTTGGAGAAGTCACATCTCTGAGCATTGGTTTCCTTGTCTGTAAAACGAGGAGGTTAGATTGATATTTGTTTCAAGTATAGTTACTATTACAAATGATCCAATCAACCCTAACTTATTTTTTGAGAAATTAGTCAGCTATACTGGCATAAATATTTTTCTGGACTTAATACATGTCAAGATATGTGATTCATTTGGCTTATCTTATGAAACATTCAAGCAATCCAAGATACATGGCTTCAGACAATTAAAATGTCTGGATAACTATGCTTTTGTTCTACTGAGGTGAAGTAATTGACAGTTCTGGCACTGTGTGGATATTCACACTATTCTCTCCATTCGGTAGAAGTATATGCATGTTATACAAAAAAAATACACTATACATCTACATTTTTTGTTTCACTTTTTTTAGCATTCAATTAAAAATCTATTATTTTATCTATCTATAGAGAGATATGTATTTCCTAAGAAATGAAAAGTCTTTTCCACAATTTAAAATGCTAGATTTTGTTTTGTCAAAAAGAAAAAAAAAGTTTAAATGAATTATACTAGTTGTCGTAGAAGTTACCTACAAAGAATGAATGAAGCTGATCTTTTTTTTAAATCTACCAAATAGTCCCTAAATCAGCTCTTAACCATGTCACCTTTTTCTGAATTTCTTGAAAAAAAATAAGTATAATTACATGTACTTAAATACTTTGAAAAGCATCTGGAATAATTGGATCAAAATGAAATGAACTGAGATTAATTAGCATAGCATGAACAAGGTTTTTAGGACCAGAAGTTACAGCCTAGATATACTGTAACTCTATTAACAGACCAGTTATTCTTAGTGGAGTAGTGGGTAATCATGGAAGCCTTCCTCCTAGGTAAGTCTGATATTTCTGAAGAAGATGATTCACTGGAGAGCAATCTGGAACTATGCTCAAAGATTTATCAAGGGGCGGAGCCAAGATGGCGGAGTGAAAAGGTGACTTTCTGCCTCTCCGATCCTCTCTCAAATCAACAATAAAATAAGCCTCTGAACTGATCTTCAAGTCAACGAACTCAGAAATATTTGGGCACAGCTCTCTGGATAACTTCATATCAGGTTAGTCGGACTCAGACAGAGAGATAAATAGATGATCCCTGTGCAGGCCGGAAGTGAGGATGGGACTCAGCTCAGCTCATCCTGGAAGAAATTCCAAACTCCAAACTCCAAATTCCAAACACCTGGAGTTTATCTGAGGCACTTGGGACACTCTGCACTGATTGGGGGCAGGTTTTCTGGCAGACTTGCCTTGTTTAAGGAGTAATTCGGACTTAGTCCTAGCCCCCACCGGCCCAGCACCTTAAGTCAACTCGCCGAAGTGACCCAGGGCAAAATTTCTGCAGCCGCCGTTTTTTTTTTTCCCCTACCTTAAAGAGATATCCACGCTGTCTAAAAAAAAATATGATGAAGAAGCAAAAGAGAGCTCTCACCATAGACAGCTTTTATCAAGGCAAAGAAACAACCGCAGAGCCAGAGGTTCCTTTAGACAAAAATCCAGAGAACATCAGCCAGGACATCACCGGTCCCCTTTTCAAAAGGCCTTTCTGGAAGACTGCATAAAGAACCTCAAAAGAGAGCTGGAGGATAAATGGTAAAATAAACTGAAATCAGTGCAAGAAGGATACAGTATCTTGCAAGAAGGATATGATGTCCTGCAAAAGAGATATGAAAAAGACACCAATTTATTAAAAAATAAAATTAGTGAAGTGGAAAAAGAGTGCAATGAACAAATTGGCCAGTTACAAAAGGAGCTTAAAAAGGTAACTGAAGAAAACAACACTTTAAAAATAAGAATTGAACAAATGCAAGTGAATGACTCACTAAGACTTGAAGAATCAGTCAAACAAAAACAAAAAAATGAAAAATTAGAAGAAAATATGAAATATCTCCTAGGAAAAACAACTGACTTGGAAAATAGATCTAGGAGAGACAATCTAAGGATTATTGGACTTCCTGAAAGCCATGATGAAAAAAAGAATCTAAACACTATCTTCCAGGAAATCCTGAAAGAAAACTGCCCTGAGATTGTAGAATCAAAGGGCAAAATCACCATTGAAAGAATTCACCGATCACCTCCTGAAAGAGACCCCAAAATTAAAACCCCAAGGAATGTCGTGGCTAAATTTCAGGACTATAGCACCAAGGAACAGATTCTGCTAGCAGCTAGAAAGAAACAATTCAAATACCAAGGTTCAATAATTACAATCACACAGGATTTGTCAGCTTCCACACTGAAGGATCGAAGGGCATGGAGCCAGATATTCCGAAGGGCAAAGGAACTTGGATTACAGCCAAGAATAACCTATCCAGCGGGAATGAGCATTATCCTCCAGGGAAGAAGATGGTCATTCAATGATATAGGTGAATTTCACCTATTTCTAATGAAAAGACCGGATCTGAACAAAAAATTCGACACCCAAACACAGAACTCAAGAGATGCATAAAAAGGTAAAAAGGAAAGGTCTCTTGAGAACTTTATTTCTAC
>JAJPUD010008149.1:33451-49421 GCA_023553655.1 Myrmecobius fasciatus | reverse complement strand
ATAGATAAGTGGTCAAGGGACATGAACAGACAATTTTCAGATGATGAAATTGAAACCATCTCTAGTCATATGAAAAGTTGCTCCAAATCACTATTGATCAGAGAAAGGCAAATTAAGACAACTCTGAGGTACCACTACACACCTGTCAGATTGGTTAAAATGACAGGAAAAGATAACGAATGTTGGAGGGTATGTCGGAAAGCTGGGACACTAATGCATTGTTGGTGGAACTGTGAATGGATCCAACCATTCTGGAGAGCAATTTGGAGCTATGCTCAAAAAGTTATCAAACTGTGCATACCCTATGACCCAGCAGTGTTTCTATTGGGCCTATATCCCAAAGAGATCTTAGAGGAGGGAAAGGGACCCACATATGCAAGAATGTTTGTGGCTGCCCTTTTTGTAGTGGCAAGAAACTGGAAATTGAAAGGATGCCCATCAATTGGAGAATGGCTAAATAAATTATGGTATATGAATGTTATGGAATATTACTGATCTGCAAGAAACGACCAGCAGGACGATTTCAGAGAGGCCTGGAGAGACTTCCATGAACTGATGCTGAGTGAAACGAGCAGAACCAGGAGATCATTATACACAGCAACAACAATATTAAATAATGATCAATTCTGATGGACATGGCTATCTGCAACAAAGAATTGTCTCAAACCAGTTCCAATTGTTCAGTGAAGAAAACCATATACACCCAGATAGAGAGATATGAAATATGGACCACAACATAACATTTTCATGCTCTCTATTGAAGTTTGCTTGCATTGTGTTTCCTTTCTCTAATTTTCTTTTTTTTTTCTTGTAGATAGGATTTTTCTTGCACAACTTGTCAATTATTTCAACATTATTAACATGTAGTGGACTTCCTGCCATCTAGGGGAGGGGAGGGGATTGGGGGTAAAATTTGTAATGGAAAGCTTTGTAAAGATCAATGCTGAGGAACTACCCATACATATGTTATACAAATAAAAAGCTTTAATATAAAAAAAGGTCAATGTAGAAAAATCACTCATGTTCTGCAAATAAAAAAGGTTTAATTAATTTTTTAAAAAAAGAAAATGATTCACTTAGTTCAGGGACATTTAAATAAAATCAATGATGAATAGAGATCCAGTGAAATTATAGTTACCAATTTTTGTGTCTGAGACAAGTGAAAAGAAATATCTTCAATACAGTATGTGTTTGTGTGTGTGTAAAATCCCTGGGCGATGGTAGGGGTAGGTATATAAAACATAGTAGGCCCAACTAAAAAACAATCAGCTGAGATTTAACTGAGCACAGTTGTTTCATGCTCCTGAAAGTGCTTTCAACATAATCTGAATTTTGATGTCTTAGAGAAGGGCCCTAGTAACCTTACCTTTAAAACTCTGATCTGTGGTAAAATTATAGAATTATTTCTTCCTTCTGATATACCTTGGTTATGTGTACATAATGAAAGTTTACATATATATTTTTAAAGAACATATTTGTCTGTGAGACATAAGAACTTTGAATCTCATTTTAAATGTCTCATAAATGTTATGCCTCCCCACATTTATATGTGGGGAAATAATTCCAGTTTTCTACCTTCCCTGGCTGAAAAGTAATTATTTATCTATATTTACTATTATTTTTCCTTTCTACTTTATCCAGGTGTATAATTTCATTCTTATAGGGAATCTCCTGGCATGGAAATGACATTCACTGATACAAATTGTCAGCTATCTGTAGTTTAGAGGTTTAGAGAGTCTCTTGGCATATTGTCAAACTAAATGACTTAGCTATGGTTATATAGCTCATATGTATCAGAGGCAGGGTATATAGGGTGTTAAAGGTCTATTCCCTCTAGTTATGAGGGCTTGCCAGGTGCTTTTCAAGGCTGCTTATCTATCCTGTGTCTACACAGAACTAAATTCTCACCTGTGCCTCCGATAAATTGTAAAGAGTGCATTGACCTTGTGATACTTGACTGCTTTAGTATATGACTTTCCTGAACTAGTTTGGCAAAAGTACTATTCTTACTACTGCTATTACTGCTGCTGCTGTTACTCCTGTTCTTTCTCCTCCTTCTATTACTTACCTTTTTGTGTCTCCAGAATACACAGTACCTGCTACTTAGTAGGCATTGCATTGATATATTTTGTCTTTCACATTGTCATGATTGGAAATTTTAATAAGCTATTTCCCAGCCCTCCATATTAAAAGACAAAAAAAGAAGAAGAAAAGCAAGAAAACAATTTAGCCAAAGTGGTTAGTGCAGCCATACAAAATCTAACTTTATAAATATTCTTCCACATTTATTTTTTTCCTTACTTCTATACTAAGTAGAAGCAGTGTCTTATTTCTTTATTTGTTTTTTTCATACACATTGATTTTAGATTTTTATATTTGTGGTTGTTCTTTTAACTTTCAATGTTGTAGTTGTCACGTGCCTGGAATGTAATAGGTACTTAATAAAATACATATTGATCCAAGGATTGATTTCTTGTATATATTGTTTTGCCTACCTCTATTTTCTTCACTTTGTAACACTTCAAAGAATTCTTTCTATTCTTCATATTTATTGCCATTTCTTACAACATAATACTTTTCTATTATATCCATGTATTTCAATTTGTTTATCCATTCAGCAAATAATAGGCCTCTCCATTGCTTCTTTACCCAAGTTAAATGCATTATTGCCTACATTAATACACTTGTGATATACTTTTTAAAAATTTAGTATTTTTAATGCCTCTATCATTTTCCAAAAGGACAGTTGTGGTCCCCATTTTATACAGCTTATGTCTTTTTCTGAAATTGTCTGTTTTTTAGTAACTAGAAAACTTATAAGATGCTGTGTAGGTTAGACCACTGGCCACTTCAAATGGAGTATCTGTGGTCATCATAATGCACTATTCTATTGCACTATTAATAGGGCATTTAAAGGAGAATAATTACACTTTATAGAGAGAATCAATCAACATTTATTATGTGTCTGACATATAATAGGCAGTATGCTAAGTAATACAAAAAGAGATAAAAGACTGTCCCTGCACTCAAGGAACATGCAGTCTAACTGTAGAAAGGACATGACAATACATAGAAAATAGATTGAGACACAATCATGGGAGCCAATAGAGAGGAGTAAAGTCAGAAGACTGCTATAGTTCTCTTAACTTCCCTCAAAACCACATTAAACCAAGTCTCTGAAGAAAGTCTGAAGAAACACGGTTCAACTCAAAATATTTGAGAAAACTTCAAAAAACGTCAGTCTCACTGGGGTGAAAAGGTTTTTGGCCTAGGTCAGATAGACTTTGGGAAAGCCAGTGAGAGGGTTTTAACCACAGGAAATCAGCAACTAAGACCCTCAATTCTGGCTCAGTAGAGAAGCAAATCAGTCGGGTTGCTTCCAATCCCAGCTTAGAGGGCTAACTCCATGAAATCAAACTGTTTCCTGAACAGAGTAAGCAAAGCTACCCTTCTATAAACATGAGAGGCCCCTGTGCTCAAAGCAAAGGCTCAGAGTTGAACAGGTAGCTTGGAGTAGTGCCATCTTTACCCCAGAAGCTGGGCTTCACCTAAAAAAGTAAAAAAAGAAAGAAAGAAAGAAAGAAAGAAAGAAAGAAAGAAAGAAAGAAAGAAAAAAAAGAAAAAGAAAGAAAAAAGAAAAAAGAAAGAGACAGCTAGGTGTCCCAGTGGATAGAGCACCAGCCCTGAAGTCAGGCAGACTTGAGTTCAAATCTAGTCTCAAACACTTAACATGGCCTAGCAGTGTGACCCTGGGCAAGCCACTTAACCCCAATTGTCTCAGCAAAAAAGAAAGAAAGAAATAGGGGCAGCTAGGTGGCACAGTGGATAGAGCACCAGCCCTGAAGTCAGGAGGACCTGAGTTCAAATCTGGTCTCAGACACTTAACATGCCCTAGCTGTGTGACCCTGGGCAAGTCACTTAACCTCAATTGCCTTAGCAAAAAGCTAAAAAAAAAAATAAAGAAGAAATATCAAGAGAAAAGGAAAGGAAAGGAGTGAGAAACAGAAAAGAAAAGACATTATAAGGTGGGAAAAGGTATTTACTGGAAAAATAACAAAGGAGAGATATAATGGGAAAATTAGTTCAAATGAAGAGGTGCAAAAGACCTATTACAACTATAAGAGAGAAGGGAAGGGGATGAGCATTGTCTGAAGCCTGATCTCATCCCCTGGCTCTAAGAGTGAATAACTTAATCATTCAGTTGGGTAAATAAATTTATCCAACTCTAAAGAGAAGTTGAAGGAGAAAGAGGAAAAGAAAAGGGAGGAACAGGATAGAAGAAAAGGCAGAAACACTAGTGAGAGAACCGAAGAAGAAAAGGGTTATGGGTGTGGTGGGTTTTAAAAAAACACAAATAAGAGAAAGGAGGAGGGATGCTAGGAGACAAGGTACTGGAGTGGGAAAGGAAAAAAAAAACACATGACTAATGACAGGGTAGAAAGAGAGAACAAAAGTAAAAGTATATACAAGGTAGAAAATAGTATGGAGGGAGCTGTAATCATAACTATTTATGTGAATAGAATGAACTCTCCCATAAAATAGAAGCATAAAATAGCAGAATGGATGAAAAAACAGAATCCTACAATTTCTTGTTTACAAGAAACACATTTGACACATTCACATACAGAATAAAGGTAAAAGGCAGAAACAGAATTTATTATGCTTCAGCTGACGTAAAAAAAAGCAATGGTAGCAATTCTGATCTCAGATAAAGCAAAAGTAAAAATATATCTTATTAAAAGAAATAATAAAGGAAAGTACATCTTGATAAAAAGTACCATGATCAATGAAGTAGTAACCATAGTAAATGTCTATGCACCAAGTGGTACAGCAGGCAAATTGCTAGAGAAACTTTTAAGCCAGTTACAAGATGAAGGAGTCAGCAAACTGACTAGTGGTGGACCTCAAAATTTCCCTCTCACAATCAGAGAAATCTAACCACAAAATAAATAAGAAAGAAAGTTGGGAGGTTAATAGGATCCTAGAAAAACTTGATATGATAGACCTCTGGAGAAAATTGAATAGGGAAAGACAGGCATACACCTTTTCTCAAGATACACGGTACTTTCACAAAAATTTACCATGTATTATGGCAAAATGATGTCAAAATCAAATGCAAAAAGATAGAAATAGTAAAAGCTTCCTTTTCAGACTAAAATGCAATATAAATTTTATTCAATAAAGGGTCAGGAAAAGAGACTAAAAATCAATTGGAAATTAAAGAATCTAATTTTAAAGAATGAGTAGGTCAAACAAGAAATCACAGAAGTGATAGATAATAAGGAAATAAAATTGTCACTCTTTGCATATGATATGATGATGTACTTAGAGAATCCAAAAAAATCATCTAAAAACCTGCTGGAAACAATTTGCAGTTTTAGCAAAGTTACAGGATATAAAATAAATCCACACAAATCATCAACATTTCTATATATTAGCGACAAAGCCCATCAGGAAGCATTAGAAAGAGAAATTTCATTTAAAATTAGTGTAGGCAAAATAAAATACTTGGGGAGTCTATCTGCCAAGAAAAACCCAAGCACTATTTGAACACAATTACAAAACACTTCTAACACAAATAAAATCAGATCTAAACAATGGGGAAAATATCAATTGTTCATGGCTAAGTCAAGTTAATGTAATAAAATGACAATTCTTCCTAAATTGGTCTACTTGTTCAGTGTAAACCAATCAAACTGCCAAAACATTATTTTATATAACTAGAAAAGTAATAACAAAATTTATCTGGAAAGACAAATAATTAAGAATATCAAGGGAAAATTTTTATGAAAAAAAGAAATACAAAGGATGGTGGCTTAGCAGTACCAGACATAAAATTATATTATTAAGCAGCAGTCATCAAAATAATTTGGTATTGGCTAAAAAATAACATTGTGGATCAGTGTAAAAATTATTTACATATAACACAATAATTAAGGCCTATAGCAATTGAATATTTGAAAAACTTCCGAAGTCCAGCTTCTGAAATAAGAACTCACTATTTGACAAAAATTGCTGTGGTAACTGGAAAATAATATGTCAGAAACTCAGTTTATACCTACATCTCACATCCCATAAGAAAATAAGGTGAAATTGTATACATGATTTGGTCATAAAGGATAATACCATAAACAAATGAGGAGAGAAAGGCATAATTTACCTATAATATCTTTGGGGAACAGAAGAATTTGTGACCAAAGAACTAGAGAACATTATGAAAGGCAAAATGGACAACTTTTATTATATTAAATTAAAAAGTTTTTGCAGAAACAAAAATCAACCAAAACAAGATTAAAAGAGAAGTACATACCTGGGAAAATTTTTACAATCAGTGTTTCTGATACATAAAGAACTGTGTGAAATTTATAAGAATATAAGTCATTCCCAATTGATAAATGATCATTGGATAGGAACAGACAATTTTCAGATGATGAAATTAAAGCCATTAATAGTAATATGAAGAAGTGCCCTAAATCACTATTGATTAGAGAAATGCAAATTAAAACAACTATGAGGTATCACCTCACATCTCTCAGATTGGCTAAAATGACAAGAACAAATAATGATAATTTTGAAGTGTATGTGGGAAACCTAGGACAGCAATTGCTTTGTACAGAAAATGCCATCTAGTCCAGAAAAATAACTAAGGAGATTGAATGTAAATCAACACATGTTATGTTCACTTCTTTTTTCTGCTTTTTAATTCTACCATAGTTTTTTTTCCCTTTTGCTCTGATTTTTCTCTCCCAGCATGATTCATAAAGCAATGTGTATTAAAAATAAATAAACTTTTTACAATCAAATATATATATTTGCTATATATATGCTATAAAGATAAATAGGAAATAATTAAAAGAGAGAAAGTGCTGAAAATAAAAGGGTTCATGAAGGTGGCAGGCTTGCAGAATATACTTTGGAGCTGGTTACGCCTTTCCTTCAATTGAAGATATTTCTCTTAACCTTGACTTTGCTGCCCTCTGTGATAATATTAACAGTTGTTAGGAACACTGAAGAGAAGGAAACAAAATTTGGAATGGGATATCCCTAAGCTGGGAGTATGACTCCATCTAAGAGATAATTTGATGGCCAATGGAAAAATATGTCAAAATTTTATCTGACTTCAAGGTCTCAGCAATTTGGGATTTTAATATTATTCCTACAGAAGTCAGAATGAATGATATCCATCTGTTACTCAATCTAAGCAAAGGAAGAGAAGCAATATAATAACCAATTTGTCTATCATCTCTTAGCCAAGAACAAAAATTGTTGCTCACAAGCAACACAATGATACTGGGGACATATTTTAGTGTTATTTTCCTTTGTTATTGTAATCAATGTTTGTAGCATTATATTGAACTTATTTACTTTGCAAAACTTTGGAAAGCCTAGTTTTATATCCACTATTTTTGAAATAATACTAATTGATGAAATCAAAAAATCACAGTCAATACGTTGATATGAATATAGCTATAGATAAAATTATACAGGAAGATATCAATACTATATTCAATGATTTATAATGTAAAATGTCTACATGAAAAAAAGATAAAGTAGGTTGATGACACAATCATCAAATGAAAGTAGAATGATTATGAGCACCTAAAAGATGAATGGTTATTGGCTTTCATTTTCATTTCCATTTTTATTTTGCCCTGCAGCCTAGTTATTAGTTTTAGTACAATCTTTATTAAGAGCTATTTATAAAGGCTTCAAGGAGAAGAGGCATTAAGAGAAGATTTTGAAGGTCTGTTGCTATGAACACTTGGGGAAACAGTTTTATATTATACATGTAAATATAACATGAATGATGATTATCAAATTACATTTTAATATGACATAAATGTATGGGATCTTATATTTCTAAATGGACTTAACTGATGATATACTTTCTTGATCTATGAGTTTAACTCAAATAGAACTAAAACTAATCTGAAAGCTGTTTATTTGATGCATGAGTTAGGAAAGCATTATATGTGTGTGTAGGTTCTGCTCATCTACATAAGCAGAGAATTCAGATGCACTTCTGTAATCAAAACATAAGAGGGTAAATGCTCAAACATGCCTTTGATTCCTCACATAGATCTGATCTATTTTAAGACAAAGCTGCCACATATAGTTATTTCTTTCCAGGTGTGATGAAAGCCACTCAAGAGCAAAATAATTTGAAATGGAATAATCTCAAGAGAAGGATCAAACTGGAGCTGTAGTAATCAAATCCTTTCCCAAAGCAAATTGTCACACACATAGGAAAGGAAAGGCACAAAAGGCTGGTTACAAAACTGAATACTTCAGTTTATTGTTTGTTGCCATTTTAACTGACCAACCTAATTTAAAATGTGAAATGATACTATGTGAGCTCAAGGTTATATTAAAATTCCTGCTCATCTTTTCCTTTAAATGAATTAAAAATATCAAACAAAGCAATAGAAATGGCCATTTAATTGAATGTTCTCTTATGTTTGGTTTGTTCAATAGCTACGTGATAATGATTGCAAAAATATTACATACCACATTACAGGAACTCAATAAATGTTCATTGAATGAGTAGGTACAAAGATAAATGAATAAATGGTTGATTGAATGGATGGATGAAATGACAAAAGTAAGCATTATATAGTCAGATACAATCTATCTCTGGCTCTTGAAAGATTTGACATGAACAAAAATAATGGTCACTGAAATTGTGTTTTGTATTGTATTTAATAATAGTTTTAGGACTTAAAATCTGAGGACTTACTTTATTGATTTATTTTTTCCCTTAACTATATTCACTCCATTTGAAACATATACCTATGTGTTTTAATACCTTAGTTTGTTACAAAGAAAAAAAAGTCAGGGTGAAACAAAAAAGTTTTGAAAACTATCTTTCAAATTGCAGTGTCTCTAATCATGAACTGATCCTATACAAATTAGAAGCCATTATTTTTGTTTTTGAAATACTTCTCCATATGAAATCCAGGGAAATTCACTTCCTTTATGCAACTTTTAGACCATATCTTTAAATTTCAGTAAACTAATATTCTAGTAGCAATTTTGATAATGCTATTATTGTAGTATTGATATTATATATCTACTATATGATGGGTTTATTTACTTAATATGATCGGTAGGAAGGATTTCTTATTTCTTGTTGCTTTAGATCTAATAATAGAGAGAAATCTGAGCTGGCACTTAGGTTACCTAATTAAATACTATCTTACTTTTAATACATCCTAACTTTGTGAATATGGATATCATTCAGTATCTTGAATTTCATCATCTATAAAATGTGAATAACAATTTATGTATTATATACCTGAGAATTGTGAAAAAACCATTTTATAAACCCGTCATATAATAATATTATGTTATTAATGATATTAATATTGATACTTATAAACTGTATCTACAATCTCAAAGACTTTTATTAATATCATTAACCTTTCTAATTACATTCAATTGAAGTATTAATATATAATACTAAAATTTATGTTAATAATTATAAGAATAAACATCAGAACTATTCCCTATAAATGGTTTTAATATCATAAGACAAGTGAAAAAATATCCTTAAGTAATATATACATTTATTCAATTATTAAACTACTTATTATATCAAAATGGATACCAACATATTATATTTATATACTTGTATGTATATAGTCTGTTTTGTGCAGTCATTTCAGAAGCACCATTTCTTCATGGACCCATTTTTGTTTTCTTGACAAAAATACTGAGTTGGTTTATCATTTCCTTCTCCATCTCATATTTTGAGAAGATGAAGAAATTTAGATGAACAGGGTTAAGTGACTTGCCTGTAGTCACATAGCTAGTTACTATCTGAGACCAGATTTAAATTCAGGAAGGTGAGTCTTTCTGATAATAGACTCAGTACTCTGTACTGAGTATCACTAGCTCTGTACTACCTAGCATATGTGTGTGTGTATCTGTGCATAGGTATATATCTCCCTAGTTCCTGGGTTTGAGCACGTATCAGGATTTTTTACATACTTGCAATGCCAGTTCATTCTGTTGCAGAAACAAATATGTAAAAATGTTCAATACATATTTTCTAGGATCATATATTATGTTAATCATTATCGTTTTATTACAAAACCAATTCAATGATAAGGAATGTACGCCTGGTATACACAGTAAGTGCTTTATAAATGCAGATAAGAAATAAATTACTTCAGACAGACATGGCTAGGAATGATTTTTTCCAGTTAAGATACAAAAAAGAATTAGTAACCAAATTTAAACTGATTTAAACTAGTGAACAGCTTTCTTCCTAATCTTATAGGTGAAAGTGCTTAAAGGAACAAAGTAAACTACCTGAAAAGAAGTATTCTAAGTTTTCTAAAGTTTATTAGCAAATTAAATATATGATTTTTTTAA
Organism: Myrmecobius fasciatus; assembly: GCA_023553655.1. Classification (NCBI taxonomy): domain Eukaryota; kingdom Metazoa; phylum Chordata; class Mammalia; order Dasyuromorphia; family Myrmecobiidae; genus Myrmecobius; species Myrmecobius fasciatus. The sequence goes on along the minus strand of JAJPUD010008149.1, from coordinate 39,044 downwards.
ACAAATTAATTGATAATCAAATAACAAACACTTTTTAAACAATTCCTATATGTCAGGCACTATGTTGAAGATGCAAATACAAAAGTATGACAGCCATTGACCTAAAGGAGGCTATATTCTATCAGTTAAGAAAATAACTTACAAACAAGGATCATAAATCTAAAGACAGAAGGGAACATCTAATATCTATGTCCTATGATGCAGTAAAGAAACTGAGAAATAAAGAGAGTTAAATGAATTGTGGCAGCAAAGTGGATAGAGTGCTGGATCTGAAGTCAGAAAGACGAGTTCAAATCTTCATCTAGGCACTTATTGGCTATATGACCCTTCACAAGCCATTTAAACTTGTTTTCCCATTGCATAACTGATCTGACATCCTGTTGGGAGGATAACACAAGATATTGCTAAGATTACTCTCAATACTTAAGACATTAGATGAAGGATTTATTGTTATTATTATTACTATAAAATCATCATCATCATCATCATTATCCTAGGTTGTTTAGCTAGTAAGATGGAATTTGAACCCTGGTTCTCAGACTTCCAAACTAGTGCTTTTTCAAGTATACCACACTATACTAGTACCTTAAAAATTGCTATCCAGTCATTTCAGTTGTAACTAACTCTTTGTAACCCCTCATGGGGTTTTCTTGTTATAGATATTAGACTAATTCATTATTTTCTACTCCAAATTATTTACAAATGAGGAAACAGAAGCAAACAGGTTTAAGTGACTTGCCCAGAGTGACATAAGTAATAAATGTCTGGGGAAGATGAGTCTTTCTGACTTTTGGCCCAGCACTCTATCCACTGCAATCTAATTGTCTATCTAAATAATAAATTATATAAAAAATATGATTTTATATCATTGATTTAATCCTTTTAAGTATATTTCCAGCAATTTAGTGATCACTTACAAATCACAAAATTTTGACAGAGTAAAATTCCATAGGCAAAAGATACATATTTTGAATCAGCCCAAGATCAGATAAGCTTGAACTAGGCAATAAACACCATTGTACTAATATTTAGATCTCAAATCTGGAGTGAGGTTGCTTCTATGGATCCTTAAAAAGCAATCTGGCAAAGGTTTTCATCTAACAAGAAACAATTCCCCTTATCGATAGTCTTTACATATATATAATACTTGGCACCATTTATGCCTCCAAAGCACATAGGGGAAAATTAGGCTCAATGATCCTGTCAAACACAAAACCTTTGCTTCCTACAGTTTTCTTTTTTTCTTTCACTTCCAGAGATGGGTAATTGATTTACTGACTCTTTTTTGAGGGTCACCAATTTTTACAGAACACATGATTTAAGCTGGTTATTTCAGAGAATGTGATAGACTCAAAGAGTCAATTCTTTGTTCTCCTTGTGTCAGCTAATACACCAAATGTAGTTTTGAAGTGAAGACTTTTTTTTTCTCCCTGCTATTTCTCTAAAGGACACATTCGTGATGGAGAAATTCTGGTTGTATCTCCATAGTATCTACTCTACTGGTGAAGCAATGAATGAAATATTCAGTTAATGTAACAATTTTTCCACTGTGTTTTTGACTTGCAAGATCTCTCACTGGGTTGAATAAATGAATGAATGGAAAAGCATTTATTAAGTGCTTAACTTGTGCTAAGCTATGATAGGTGTATACGTATAGTCTGTGATTAGTGAGGAGGGGGGTGTCATTGACTCTTTCTGAAATTTCATTGTTATTAAATAAATAGGAATTAAGAACAAATATTCCCATTCACTTTTTCAAGAAGAACAGTGTCTGAATTCCTCAAAGATGGTAAATATACACTTGATGTTAAGAGGAAGGAGATTAATTTTCCTCCTGCTTACAGAATAAGAATATGCTCTCCATTATTTTCTTTGCTTCATTCCTTTTTTGTTTGTACAGAAGAGTATTACCTCTGGATTTTCTTAGGGTGTGGCTCTGGGAACTATTGAGCAGTAATGAAAATTTATTCTTTTCAATGAGCCTTTTTAAATGTTTAACTCCATACTAGGTGCTAGTGATAGTATTTCTGGGTAAAAAGATAAAAAGATTAAAAAACAAAATATTAATTTCCATATATGACCCTATATTCTATTTTGAGGTGGTAAATAACTATGATCCATAAATAGAAACTAATGTAGAGGGAAAATTAACAATTTAGGTATGGAAGATATCAAGAATCATCGTCTGTAGGATGTTAAACTTAAGCTGAGCTTGAATATAAGTAAGGATTTCAAGAGAGGACAATGAGGAAAGAGATCATTTTGAATGTTGGGGAGAGCCCATGCAAAAGCATAAAAGGACTATCACATTCAGAAAACTGAGTTCTAACTGTACTAGGGAGAGTATGCCTGACCAAATGTATCTCGAAATGTTGATTATAGACAGATAGTGAAGCCCTAAATGTAAGTTTAAGGGGGTTATATTTTATCCTAGAAGGAGTAGAGAGACATTAAAATATTTTGAGCAAAATAATATAGTCAGGCTTATAGTGGAAAGATCAAGGGTGGATAGCAAAGAAGAGAAAATGCAAGTAGAAGAGACAATTAGAAAGCTATTAGGATAGTTAAGAAAAGAGATAATGGAGCTGTGAGCTCTTCCACCCAGCATGCACTTGCCACCCCCTGCCTCCAGGTGCAGCACCGCCTCCTCTCTCTCTTAAGGGTTTAAACTTGCCACTTCAAAGTTCGCCATGGACAATGATATTGCTGCTCTGGATGCTGACAATGGCTCTGGAATGTGCAAAGCTGGCTTTGCTGGAGACGATGCTCCTCGGGCTGTGTTCCCTTCCATTGTTGGGTGCTCCAGACATCAGGGTGTGATGGTGGGAATGGGCCAGAAAGACAGCTATGTGGGCGATGAGGCCCAGAGCAAGAGAGGTATTCTGACCCTGAAGTATCCCATTGAACATGGTATTGTCACCAACTGGGATGACATGGAGAAGATCTGGCATCACACTTTCTATAATGAGCTCCAGGTGGCCCCTGAGGAGCACCCTGTACTGCTCACAGAAGCTCCCCTGAACCCCAAAGCCAGCAGAGAAAAGATGACCCAGATTATGTTTGAGACCTTCAACATCCCAGCTATGTACGTTGCCATCCAGGCAGTGCTGTCCCTGTATGCCTCTGGTCGTACCACTGGTATTGTGATGGACTCTGGTGATGGTGTGACCCACACTGTGCCCATCTATGAAGGTTATGCCCTTCCCCATGCCATCCTCCATCTGGATCTGGCTGGCCGTGATCTGACGGACTACCTCATGAAGATCCTGACCGAGAGAGGGTACAGCTTCACTACCACAGCTGAGAGGGAAATTGTACGTGACATCAAGGAGAAGCTGTGTTATGTCGCCCTAGACTTTGAACAGGAGATGGCCACTGCTGCATCTAGCTCTTCTCTAGAAAAGAGCTACGAGCTTCCTGATGGTCAAATTATCACCATTGGCAATGAGTGGTTCCGATGCCCAAAAGCTCTCTTCCAACCATTTTTCTTAGGTATGGAATCCTGTGGAATCCATGAAACTACCTTCAATTCCATCATGAAGTGTGATGTTGACACCTGTAAGGTTCTGTTTGCTAATACTGTATTGTCTGGTGGTACCACCATGTACCCAGGCATTGCTGACAGGATGCAAAGATTATTACAGCCCTAGCCCCCAGCATGATGAAAATCAAGATCATTGCCCCACCTGAGCACAAATACTCCAGGATTGGAGGCTCCATCCTGGCCTCTCTTTCCACCTTCCAGCAGATGTGGATCAGCAAGCAGGAGTATGATGAATCTGGGCCCTCCATTGTCCACCACAAATGCTTCTAAAACTTTTTTTTTTTTTTGGTTTTTGTTTTTGGTTGTTTTTTTCTTCCCCAAAGGGTGTGACATGATAATTGCCCAAAAGAGATAGATTGGCATGGCTTTCTTTGTTTTTTGTTTTTGTTTCTGTTTTGTTTTGTTTTGTTTTGTTTTGTTTTGGCACTTGACTCAGGATTTAAAAACTGGAACAATGAAGGTGATGAGCAGTCTAATTATGTTGGAGGCAAACATCCCCAAAGTTCTAGTTTTACAATGCATCTTCAGGACTCTGATTGTACATTTTTTAAGTCATTCCAAATACTGTATAATGCATTGTTACAGAATTACTTGCCTCTATGAAGGCTATCCTGCTCTTACACACAGAGCAAAGGAGCTACTTAACAAAAAATCCAGATGGGGAGGGGGGGAAGGAGGGAAGGAACTAGTATTGCTTTACTTGTAAATTATGTAATCCTTTAAAACAACAACAACAAAAAACTTTTTGTATCTTCCGTCTTAATACTTGTTCCTTTTTTTTTAATTGTCAGAGCCATAAAACACATAAAGAATAGCCCCCTAAATTCCCTCCCTGATCCCAACATAGATATGTGAATGCAGACGTTTACAGTCTCCCGCCGAGTTTTGAGACTGGTGTCAGTACTTGGGGGAGGAGAGGAGCTTTACCTGTACACTGACTTAAGACCAGTTCAAATAAAAGTGCACACATTAAAGAAAAAAAAAGAGAGAGAGAGAGACAGATAATGAGAACTTGATCTAAGAAGGTAGGTTTGTGAGTGGAGAAAAGGGAAAAAAATTAGAAAATACATAAGATTGTATACTCAACAAGACTTGACAACTGATAAAATGCAGGGAGGAAGGAAGGAATGACAAAGGGGAAAGAGTCCCACATGTTTTTCAGAATTTAATCCTAATTTAATGAAGCAATTGTAGAGTGCCTAAAAATACGATGGAAGAAGGGGCAAGTTTGAAAAGAATAACTTCTTATTACCGCTAGAAGTGTGTGTGGGAAAGTTTTGACTATTACTGAAATTTTGTTGTTAACTAAGAACAAATATTCCCATGCACTCTTTCAAGAACAGTGTCTTAATTCTTCAAAGTCGGTGAATATACACTGGTTTTAAGAGGAACAATGTTAATTTGGGCATGTTGAGTTTGCTGTTCTGGTAAAATATCAGGATAGAGATGCCCATTAAGTATCTTGAAATAAGAGCTGGAACTGAGTGGACTTGGAAACTGGAGAGAGAAATATGGCATTCCTTTTCATAGAGCACTAAATTAATGTGATAGTCATAGGTAGAATTAACGTAGACTGCAATGAACAAAACAATTCAATTGGCCAATTACAAAAGGAGCTAAAAAAAGATAACTGAAGAAAATAACACACTAAAAATTAGAATTGAACAAATGGAAATGAATGAATCAATAAGACTTTAAGAATCAGTCAAAGAAAAACAAACAGACAAAAAAAGAAACATGAAATATCTACTAGGAAAAACAATTGACCTGGAAAATAGATCTAGGAGATACAAACTAAGGATTATTGGACTTCTTGAAAGCCACGATGAAAAAAAGAACCTAGCCACTATCTTACAGGAAATTATAAAAACAAACTGTCCTGATGTTTTAGAATCAGGGGGGGAAATAGCCATTTTGAAAATTCACCGATCACTTTCTGAAAGAGACCCCAACATTAAATGCCCAAGGAATATTGTGGCTAAATTTCAGGATTGTCACACCAAGGAAAAGATATTGCAAGCAGCTAGAAAGAAACAATTCAAATACTGA
>JAJPUD010008149.1:0-25843 GCA_023553655.1 Myrmecobius fasciatus | reverse complement strand
TAGGAGTTACTTTGACCAAATTTATGCCAATAAATTTGATAATCTAAATGAAATGAAGGAATGTCTACAAAAATATAGATTGCCCAGGTTAACAGAAGAGGAAATAAATTACATAAATAGCCCCATTTTAGAAAAATAAATAGAACAAGCTGTTAATCAACTCCCTACGAAAAAATCCCCAGGGCCAGATGGATTTATATGTAAATTCTACGAAACATTCAAAGAACAATTAATTCCAACACTATATAAACTATTTGAAAAAAATAGGGAAAGAAGGGTTACTACCAAATTCCTTCTATGATATAGATATACTGATAGCTAAACCAGATAGGGTGAAAACAGAGAAAGAAAACTCTAGACCAATTTCCCTAATGAATATTGATGCAAAAATCCTAAATAAGATATTAGCAATAAGATTACAGAAAGTCATCCCCAGGATAATACACTATGATCAAGTAGGATTTAAACCAGGAATGCAGGGCTGGTTCAATATTAGGAAAACTATCAGCATTATCAATTTCATTAATAATCAAACTAACAAAAATCATATATTATCTCAATAGATGCAGAAAAAGCATTTGATAAAATCCAACACCTATTCCTATTAAAAACACTGGAGAGTATAGGAATAAATGGGCTTTTCCTTAAAATGATTAGTAGCATCTATTTAAAACCATCAGCAAGCATCATATGTAATGGGGACAAACTAGACCCATTCCCAATAAGATCAGGAGTGAAACAAGGCTACCCACTCTTACCATTACTATTCAATATTGTATTAGAAATGTTAGCTTTGACAGTAAGAGAAGAAAAAGAGATTAAAGGAATTAGAGTAGGTGATGAGGAAACCAAATTATCACTCTTTGCAGATGATATGATGGTATACTTGAATAACCCTTGAGACTCAACTAAAAAAATTGTGCAAACAATTCACAACTTTAGCAAAGTTGCAGGATACAAAATAAATCCATAATAATCATCAGCATTTTTATATATTACCAACAAAGTTCAGCAGCAAAAGATAGAAAAGAAATTCCATTCAAAATAGCTGTCAATAGTATAAAATATTTTGGAATCTATCCCCTAAGGGAAAGTCAGGAACCATATGAACACAACTGTAAAACACTTTCCACACAAATAAAGTCAGACCTAATCAGTTGGAAAAATATCAAGTGCTCATGGGTAGGCCAAGTGAATATAATAAAAATTACAATACTACCCAAAGTAATTTACTTCTTTAGTGCTATATCAATCAAACTCCGAAGAAATTATTTTATAGATCTAGAAAAAATAGTAGCAAAGTTCATCTGGAAGAACAACAAAAGGTCAAGAATTTAATGGGGATTAATGAAAAAAAAATGCTGATGCACGTGGCCTAGCTGTGCCATATCTAAAACTATATTATAATGCAGCAAACCTGCTTTATCAACCTGCTCATCAAAACCATTTAATACTGGCTAAGAAATAGAGCAATCAGAGGAATAGGACAGGATCACAGGAAAAAAAAAGGCAATAACTATAGCAATCTAGTCTTTTTTACAAACCCAAAGACCTCAGCTTTTGGGGTAAGAACTCACTATTTGACAAAAACTGCTGGGAAAAATTGGAAACTAATATGGAAGAAATTAGGGCTTGACCACACCTAACACCACATACCAAGATAAGATCTAAATGAGTTCATGATTTAGATATAAAGAGTGATATTATAAGCAAATTAGAGGAACATAGAATAGTTTACCTCTCAGACCTGTGAAGAAGGAAGGAATTTGGGTCCAAAGAAGAACTGAAACACTTAACTGAACACCAGATATATAATTTTGATTATATTAAGTTAAAAAGTTTTTCTACATACAAAACTAATGTTGACAAGATTAGGAGCGAAGCAATAAATTGGGAAATAATTTTTACATTTAAGGGTTTTGATAAAGGTCTCATTTCTTCAACAATGAGATGTTTCAAACCAGTTCCAATTGTTTAGTGATGAAGAAAGCCATATACACCCAGGGAGAGGCTTGTGAGATCTGAGTGTGGACCACAATGTAGCATTTTCACACTTTCTGTTGATGTTTCCTTGCATTTTGTTTTCCTTCTACAGGTTTTTTTTTCTTGTAGATGTGATTTTTCTTGTACAGCAAGATAACTGTATAAATATATACACACATATTTGATTTGTCATATATTTTAACATAACTAACATGTATTAGACAACCTGCCTTCTAAGGAAGGAGGTGGGAGCAGGAGAGAAAAATTTGGAACAGAAGGCTTTGAAAGGGTCAATGTTGAAAAATTATCCATGCATGTTTTGCAAATAAAAAGCTTTAATAAAAAAAGAAGAAAAATGACCATATAATAATGCAAAATAATGTCAGAATCAAATGCAAAAAGGCAAAAAATGTAAAAAGCTTTCTTTTCAGACCATAATACAATAAAACTTATATTAAGTAAAAGACCAGGAAAAAGTAGGCTAAAAACCAATTGGAAATTAAATAATTAATGCTAAATAATGAATGGGTCGAATGACAAATCACAGAAACAATCCATAATTTCATTCAAGAAAATGACAATAATGAAACAACATACCAAAACCTGTGGTATGCAGCCAAAATATATGTTAGGGTAAATTTTATCTCTAAATAGTTATACAAATAAAAAAGAGAAACAGGAGATCAATGAATTAGGCATGCAACTAAAAAAGCTAGAAAAAGAGCAAAAAAAAAAATCCCTCAATTAAATACCTAATTAGAAATTTTGAAATTCAAAGGAGAGATTAACAAAATAGAAACTAAGAAAACTATCAAACTAATAAACAAAACTAAGAGTTGGAGTTATGGAAAACCTAATAAAATAGATAATCCTTTGGGTAATTTGATCAGAAAAAGGAAAGAAAGAAATAACAACTCACCAGTATCAAAGGAAAAAAAAAGGAATAAATTTACCACCAATGAAAAAGAAATTAAAGCAATAATTAGGAGCTATTTTTTCCCATTTCTATGGCAGCAAGTCTGACAATCTAACTGGAATGGATGAATATTTACAAAAAGTATAAATTGTCCACATTAACAGAAGAGGAAATAAAATACATAAATAATCCAATTCTAGAAAAAGAAATTGAACAAGTTACAAATGTACTCCCTAAAAAAAAGTCTTCAGAGCCAGATAAATTCACAACTGAATTTTACCTAACATTTATAGAAGAAATTAATTCTAATACTATGTAAACTATTTGAAAAAAATAGGTAAAGGAGAACTGACAAACTCCTTCTATGACATAAATATGGTACTAATACCTAAACTAGGAAGGGCCAAAACAAAAAGAAATTTACAGATCAATCTCCCTAATGAATATTGATACAAAATTTTTAAATAAAATATTAGCAAAGTGATTATAGAAACTTTTCAGTAGGATAATACACTATGACCAAGTGGGATTTATGCCAGGAATGCAGGAATGATTCAATATAAGGAAAACTATTACCATAATCAACAATATCAATAAGAAAACCAACAGAAATCATTTGATAATCTCAATAGATGTAGAAAAAGTTTTTGACAAAACACAGAATCCATTCTTAAAAAACACTAGAGAACATAGGAATGAAGGGAGTTTCCTTAAAATAATAAGCAGTATCTATCAAAAACTACAGCAAGCATTATTTACAATTGAGAGAAGCTAGACATATCCCCAATAAGATCAGAGGTGAAATAAGGATGGTCATTATTACCACTGTTATTCAACATTGTACTAGAAATGTTAGCTTTAGCAATTAGAAAAGAAAAAGAAGTTGAAGGACTTAGAATAGGCAATGAGGAAATAAGTTTTTGCAGATGATATATTAATATACTTTGAGAATCTTACATTTGCATAAATTTACATACATACATATACACGTATGCATTTGTGTATATACATATGTGTGCATGCATACATACACACATACATATATACATGTGTGTATAGTTGTCTGGGGAAGAATTCCACTAAGAGTTGGGGGAGGGGAGGTGTCAGAAAATTTCATGGAAAGCATGACAATTGGACTAAATCTTAAAGGAAGTGAAAAGTTTTATATGTGAAGCAGAGATTAAGAAAAAATACATTCTAAGTGTGAGAGATGACCAGTTCAGAAGCACAGATGGAGGAGATGGAGGAACCTGTGTGAGAAAGAACAAGTCAATTTTGAGTAAAATATAGAGAGTAAAATACAAAGTGTCAGCAGATTTAAAAAAAAATGAAAGAAAGAGAAAGAAAGACAGACAGATAGACATAGAAAGACAGGCAGGTAGGCAGGCAGACAGAGACAGAAAGAGCCAGAGCCAGAGACATACATACAGACAGAAAAAGAGAGACAAACACCCAGAGAAATACAGAGACAATAGACAGACTGAGATAGAGGGAGGCAGAGAGATTCAGAGACATAGACAGAAAGGCAAACACACACACACACACACACACACACACACACACACACATACACACACACACACAGAGATAGAAACAGAGAGCTAGATAGAGACAGAGACTGAGACAGAGAAACAGAGAGAGGGAGAAACAGAGATAGACAGAAAGAGAAAGAGATGGAGAAACAGAGAGAAAGAGACAGTGGAAGACAGAGAAAGAGATGGAGAGAAAGAGATTCACATAGAGGGAGAGACAGAGAGGGAGGAAGGCATATTTGGAAATTTAAATATTAAAAGCACAAATGAAAAAACATTAACCTAAGAAGGTAAAAGTCCCACAGTAACATGTTGTGGGGCAGGTTGAAAATAGAAGAAAATGGGTGGAGGTAAGACAAGGAGGTTCATGACAGATGTTTTCTATCTTAGCAAAGTAGGAGTTGATGTCATCCCTGGAGAGAGATGTGATAGAGTTGAGAGCTTGAAAAGAAAGTTAAAAATCTGAAATGGCTGCTACAGAAAATAGGGTATTATGATAAACTAAGATGAATGAGAGGAATTTTGTGCAATCATGAAGATCCTGTTGAGGCTATATAGCATGAACTTATGTTGATCCAATCTGTAAGATTTTGTTTTTTTTATTTTTTTTTTAGCGATTCAAGGTGGCTCAGTAAGAGAAAGAGAGAAAGTGCTGTTGAATGCCAGTGAAATACTCTTAGAGAATCTTAGGGCAGGAATAGAAAAAAATGATCAGAGACAAAGACAAAATGGAAATAGTCTCTGCTCTCCAGGAGTTTGAAGTCTATCAGAAAAACAGCATGTAATTATGCAGAGTAAATATAAAATAAATAAGAGGTCTTCTGGGGAAGGAGTCCACTAACAATTGGAAAGAACATGGAATATTTCATATAGACAGCATTTCTATGTTTGATGTAAAAATACAAGATTCAAGAGTAGAAGTCAAGACCTTGTTGAAATTCAATAATATGCCTTGCATGAGAGAAATGCAATCAGAAGAAGGGTGATAGAGTAGAATAAATATTAGATTGACAGGAATGGAGGTTATTATAAAGGCAAAGAATATTTTCAAAACCAAGGGTGTGATAAAGAGTGTAAAATTATGATTGGACATGGGAAGTCATACAGAAATAAAGAAAAGTAGGGAACAACAGGATTACCATGTAGTAATAATAGATTTAGTTTGAAAAGACCTTTTATATCATCAAATCCATTACGCTGGTTCTACAGGTTAAAGAACTTAGATATAGGTTTTAAAGATAAAGAAATTTAGGTCCAATGACTTGCCTGAGGACATATAACTTGCATCAGGGAAGACTGATTTCCCATCCAGTTTGCTATTCACATTATCATGCTTAGTTTAAGGTATTGAAGAAAATAAGTTTCGGGTAATAATAATGTCAAAGACACCATTAATAATGATTTTTATCATACTGTCCTCTCTATGATTTTTTGGCACTGCTCTAACCTAAATTTCCTCATCTCTAACAACTATTTTTCAATCTCCTTTGCTGGATCATTATCCAGGACGTGTCTGTCAACCATGGGTGTCATCCAAAGTTCTGTAGTGGAACTACTCTGTTTTTTCTCTTCTACTTTGTTTTTTGGTGATCTTATTAGTTTCCAAGGAGTCAATTATCACCTTTATGCATATGATTGTAAGATCACTTTATACAGCTCTACTCTCATTCCTAAGCTTCAATCTTGCATCTCCAGTTCTTTGTTTGGCATATTTGTGTATAATAAATTCAACCTGTCAAAAAAAAAGAACTTATTATGTCTCCCTCTGAACAGTCTCCACTTCCAAAATTTCTTATCATAGTTGGAGTATCAACATCCTTTCATTTATCCTTGTCCACTACCTATGTGTCATTCTTGATTCATCCCTCTTTCTCATCTCCCCATATTAGTGTCTAAGTCCTGTTGCTTCTACCTCTATAACATCTCTTGTGAATCAACTTTCTGCACTCTAACATTTCTACCACTCATGTGCAGATCCTTATTGCCTCATGCATATATTATTGCAATAGCCTTTTGATTGATCTCCCTTCCTTAAGTCTCTTCCACTCTAGATCATCATCCAAACAGCTATTAAATTGCTCTTCCTAAAACACATCTGATCCTATTATTATTCAATAAACTCCATTGGTTCCCCATTAAAATTGAGGATCACATATAAAATCCTTTATAACCTGGTCCCTTCCTATCTTTAAAATATTTTTATACCTTATCTCCCCCTTCCAAGTACTCCATAATCCAGTGATATTTGCCTTATTACTTTTATTTTTTCCTTCCAAATTCCATGCATTTCCAAAGATTGTTCCCTAAGCTTAGGACTATTTGTTTTCTCTCTGAATCTTCCTGTTTCCCTGATTTTTTTCAGGTGCCAAGTATAATGTCACTTTTTTCAATAAGGTTTTAGTGATTACTTTAATGAGAATATCTTTACTCTAAGATAATCTTTTATTTATTCCATATTTATGTTATGTATAGCTATTTTAATGTTATCTTTTCTATTATAATTAGCTCCTTGTAATCAGACTTTTATTTTTTTTTAATTCTTTATTGTATTCCCAACACAGGATATTGTCTAGCACATAGTAGATGATTAAGAAATAATTTTGACTTGTTATGACTTGAAGGAAAAGGGGAGGTAAAAGCCAAAATGAAGCATTTCATAAATTGAGTTATAAGATATTAAAAGGGTCATTAACTTGAGTACTGAAATAAACATTCTAAGGGTTGATGTGGAAAAGAAGATAGTGACTAAGTTCACCAAAAAAGTTCAGAGAGTGATCTGAATGGAGCAAATGCCAGTGCAAAGTATCTGAATAGAATGAAATACTTTTTTCACCATCCCCCACAAATGATTATCCAATTCTAAATCTCCATTAACTTATCACATTCTGATGAATCTTGTAAAAATGTGCATATTCCCTGTAGGTTTTATCCATCCTGGGTTCCCCCAATGTATTCCATACAGTGCTTTTGGTAAAGGAGGTTTCCCATACCTAGAATGAGCTTCCTTCTTACCTCAACTTCATGGAATTATCCACTCTTCCTTTAAGCTTCAGCTCAAAAGCCATCTTTTGAATGAAGTCTTTTATCCTCACCCAAATTAATATTGCTTCCTTTCAAAACAACCTTTGCATACATTTAATTACTTTGCATGTATTTTGTATTTTGTCAGTTTTTATTTTTATTAGAAATGTTCACATATGATCTTTGTACGCCTTTAGGATGTGAACTTCTATTATTCTGTTAATAATATTTACAGATTTTAAAAATGTAGTTTTAATGTGATTCCGTATAAGAGGAAAAATTACTGCATCAAAAATAATTAATTTGGAATAAATATTTTGCATCAATTTGCCAACTGAAATTGTCCCCCAAAAAAGAATATAAATTTCTATTAAGTAAGGATTGGTTCATCCTTTGTATTTTAATCCTTGGCACTTAGCACAATTCCTAGAAACTAGTTTTTGCCTAATATATGCTTTTTGACTAGTTTATTAATAGCCCATGTGGATTGTAATGTGGGGAATTGCAATACACTACAAGTACATAATCTCATTTGTTTCTCATAAATCTATCATGTTGGTAGTGTAAAAAATAGTAACTTCATTTTACAAATGAAGCAACTGGGCTATTGGGTACCTACATTGTGCAGTGGATAGAGTGCCAGTCTAAGAGTCAGGAAGGCTTGAGGGGAAATCTGGCCTCAGATATTTGCCAGCTCTGTGAGCCTGGGCAAATCACTCACCCCTGTATTCCTCTGTTTCCTTATATGTAAAACATATGAGAAAAAAACAGCAAATCAATATATTATCTTTGTCATGAAAACCCTAAATAGAATCACAAGGAATTGGTCATGACTGAAATGGCTGAACAACAACAACTGAGTACAAAGAGTTTAAGTAAGGCAACCAGGGTCAATTAACACAGAGAACCAGCCATGGGCAAAGAATTAATATCTAGATCTCCAGATTCCAGTTGAGTGTTCTTTTCAGAACAGATGCAATCTTTTGTATTGTGGATATTCAATCAATATTTCTGGAATCAAACATAATGACTCATACCTCTGTGTACACACTATAATATAATTGTTCCTATAGTATATAAAATTCATCTTCATTTCTTAATTTTGATTCTTTGAATCTATCAAATAACAGAATTTAACAGTTTCTACTTTTCAGATTACTCTATTCTCTCTAAATAATAGTATTTTTCACTTTCTCTCAGAAAGTAGTTCTTTCACTCTTTCTTTTTCTGGGCCTGATTTACAATTTTTTCTTCTATTGCTCCCTCTGGTATTTTTTCCAATATTTCTGCCAGCTTTTGTGTTAGGTAGTTCAGACTGAATTGGATGAAGGATAACCCCTTCATTAACTTTAATTCTTGCTTTCCTATTTCCAAATTAGCAATGTACCACTATCATGAGACATTTATGACCATCAACCCATTTCTTTCTCTTCATGATTATAAATATAGATATTGGATTCCTGATGAGAACCCTATTAGCATTCATTTTGCTCTAGAAATTAAAAAAGGCAGTCTGCCTAAGTTTCCTTTATTATACATATTCTTTATAATCATTTTGGTTACCACATGATCCATCAAGAGTAAGCAAAACAAAGTTAGACAGTATCCTAAATATCTAATTATCTGTGTTAATGTTCCTTAATCATACATAATCAATGTCTTCTCTTTGAAACTAATTTAACTAAAAGTAAAAATTCTCATCACCAGAAACCTGGAAAGTAGGTGATGATCTTATGGAATCACAGTAATGCATGAAATAGAAAACAAAATTTTAAATGATACCCAGACTGCTTTGGCCTTTTTTTTTCTTTGACTTTGGCCATAATAGAATGGCAGAAATGAAGATACAACTGGTACAACCTGAAGATTAAATGGATATCTATCAATTGAAGAATGGCTGAATAAATCATGCTATATGAATGGCTAGGAATAATATGCTATTAAAAATGAGGAAGCAGATGTTTTCAAAGAAACATAAAAGAATGTATATGAATTGATTTAAGCAGAGAAAAATATATAAACTAGAAGAGCAATTTATACTATAATATTCATATAAAAATAAACAATTTTGAAGACAAATTGATGAAAAATGAAATAGGTTGCATATAGTAACTGTTGCTGGAAAAAGAAACAATCTTGCAAATCATAAGAATCAAAATCAATATAATGATCACTCATGATTCCAGAGAAATGATAATGAAACATATTATATACCTTCAGACATAGAGGTGATGAATTAAGTGTAGAGACTGAGACATATATTTTTCTATACAGCCAAGGGGAAAGATTTTGTGCTGGAATTTTTTTTTCCTTATCTTTTTCCCCCAATGAGGAGAGGACTAAATGAGAGAGCAAGACATAGATTTCTGTCAATAATAATAAAAACTTTAAAATATGGAACACAGGTAAGTGTATATATATGGAATGGCACAAATACTTTCAGATGAGGGGACTATATTTTTCTCTTATTTAATCATTTTCCTTCAGTTGATTAATTTCATGGAAAAGTTTATCTATAAATGTTCACAATATATAAAAAGTAAAAACTATCAATAAAACTTGAAAAATCAGAAACAAATCATGGTAAAAATCACTAAAATTCACTTAGTTCATAAATTATTTGCAACATTAATTGAGCTGATAATATACAGTATTTATGGAAATATAAGAATAAGAATTGCACAGAATAAGAAGGAAGGTAATGACTGGATGTTTATAACAGAGACAGGACTCAAATACTTCAGATAATCAATCCCTCTAAATATCTAACCATACTATTTAATAATGACTTTTTTCAACTCTTTGCATATACATATATAATATATGTATATATATATATGTATGCACAGACACAGACACAGAAACAAATACAAACACAAACATATCAAATAGACTTTCTCCAGCTCGTGCTATTATTGTAGTGGTTATTGCTGTGCTAGTGTTTGTAAGAAGGGACAAGAAAGAGAACATTTCAAGGAAATCAGCAAAAATAAGGGATACAAGAAAAAGGGAAGCATAAAGTCTGAATAATAAGTATAATTATACATTTAATTATGAAGTATATACCTTGCACCAGTCTTACTCTTACCCCATGAAAAGTAACAATTAAGTGATTTCTAAAGGAGAGGCTGAAGAGAACTGGAGTAATATAGGAGAACATTCTTTTTTGGCTTCTTATCTCAAAAAGGTGCAGAAGATAGGCATGCAGGGCCCTTAGAAATGCCAGATTGATCCAATGTGGCTTAGGATAATAGCATTTTTCTCCTAATAAGGAGGTGAAATAAGGAAGAGAAACATCTTCTACATATTTTTCCTTTGGTAAACTCTGACTTCTACAATGTAATACATCCCTACAAAGTTATTACCACTTTTACCTCAGGTCTGAGCTGATGCCTTGGACATTGGTAGGGAGTGGTGGTAGGTGCTTTGCAAACTTCCATAGTAACTCTTGGTGAAAAAAGAAAGGACAGTAGGTACTGAAGAATTAAAGTCTTTCTTCTCTCTCACATCAGCCAACCTGACTGGCAAGTATGAACAAATTAGTACCTAGTTAGTAAGAATAATTTTATTAATAGTTTTAAAATATGAAGACATCTTTACCTTTCTTCAAAGTCCTTCATAACTTAGTCTCTCATCTACCTTTCCAATTTTCTTGCAACTTACTTACTGCACAACATATATTCTTGGATACAATGACACTAGCCTTCTGGCTCATCCACAGACAATATTCTACATCTCTTCATTCAGGCATTCTTTTTGCCTGGCTATCCCCCAAGCTGGTAATGCTATTCTTCCTCTTCTCTGATTTCTGATTCTCTAGCTTCCTTTAAGTTCCAAATAAAATCCCATCTTCTACAGAAAGCCTTCTCCAAATGCTCTTGATTCTAGTTACTTCCTTCTTTTACTTAACTCCTAATTAGCCTATATTGATCTTGCTTTGTAAATATTTGTTTTCATATTGCTTCCCTCCATTAGATCTTAAGGTCCTTTAGGGTAGGAATTGTCTTTTGCCTCTTTTTGTATCCGAGTTGCTCAGCATGCTAGCTATGTGACATAGTGGGTAGACCACCAAGCCAGAAGTCAGGAAGATTTATATTAGTGAGTTCAAGTTGGCCTCACACACATAGCTGTATGACCCTGGGCAAGTCACTTATCATATTTGTCTTGGTTTCCTCATCTGTAAAACAAGCTGGAGAAAGACATGACAAACCATTCTTTTGCAAAGAAAACTTCAAATGGGGTCATGGAGAGATAGACATGATTGAAGTGATTGAATAATAAAAACACTTAATAGAATGGTTGGCACATAGAAGGTAATTGATAAATGTTTATTGATTGACTGATAATACTTGTCCTCTCCTTTATAGATAAGCTCCTTGAAAAGGCCATTTGTATTTTTTCTTTCACTACACCTTCTCCTTCCTCAACCTTTTATAAATGGATGTACCCAGTAACAGTTTTTCTTCTTATTCACTATTAAACAGATTTCATTGTCTCCTGATAATTGTTTCAAAATCCAATAGTCTTTTCTCAAATATTATAGTTTTTGAACTTTGACATTCATTTTTTAACTCTACTAATCACTATTCTGCTACTAAATACTCTTTACTTCTTCACCTTTTATTACACTGATCTTTTCAGGGATCTGCTTTCCAAATCATCTTTGCTGGAATACCATCTCTGTCTTGATCATTAAAAAAGGAAAAATGTATAATAGATACAAGACTAGATTTGATGTCTGGAAAAACTCAGTTCAAATTCAACCTTATACATCTTCCTAGGTAATTACTCTAACTTCTCTTGGCCTTACTTCCTAATCTGTAAAATGAAAGGATTGGATGAAGTTGCCTTTATAATCCATTCCAGCTCTAAATCTACAACACTTTCCCTTCTTCATTAACTCTAATTGAACTTCTAAGAACGCTAATTGTTCCTTCTAAGACTGTTATTAGGCCTTTTCCCCCTCTTCTTTTTCAATCCTCATTCTTATTGATTTCTTTAGATTTCATGGTTTCAATGACTATATTTACTTTGTCTGCCTCAAATCTTTCTTCTGAAATCCAGAGCCTCAAATTGCTACCAGTTTGTTAATCATCTCTACTCATCCATCACCACATTCACCTGCATATATCGTAAATGCATTTATTCTTGTCCTTATGACTTTATATATACTGCTTCTGGGGATCTGTATTCTTTATTTCTTATCCCTCCTCATGTCCAATCAGTTGCCAAGTGTTATAAATTTTATCTCTACAGTATCTCCTCTATTTCTCTTCTCTCCATTGATCTCCCTAATCCAAGCTCCCATTATCTCTGACCTGAATTATTATAAGACTCCTCTAATTGGAATCTGGCTTCTGGTCTCTTTTCTTCTAAAATAATCCTCCACATATCTTTCAATATAATTTTCCTAAAGCACAATTCTAAACATGCTATTCTACTGCTTAAGAAACTTTAGAAAATCTAAGATAAACAGACAAAATCCCCAGTTTTTACCTTTAAACCTATTTATAATGCTACTCCATTCTAATCCAAGTTTATTTCATATAACTTCCCTTTATACTTTCTGTGCTTTAAGCAAACTGATTTACTTCTTGTTCCTCCCAATCAGTATTCTGTCTCCCATCTCTGTGCCTTTACATATAGGCTGTCCCTGATCCCAGGAATTCATTTTCTCTTTAACTGTACCCTTGAAAAGGCAAGCTTACTTCATTCAAAAGGATCAACTCAGAAAATAATGTTTTCAGACAGAGAATTTCTAGTTTTATTTTTTATTTCTTATTCCTACCCTACTCTTTTCCCTATATTTTAAGTTAATAAATATGTGCTTGATGTAATCAGTCTGTATTGCAATTGGTTTTGATATTCTCAAATAATCCATAGGAGTAACTACTTTTCAATCACTTGTACTAGTATGCCAGGGTCTCTGGATTATCCTGACTATATCGCTCCATGTAGAGCCTTTTTGTCTCTTGCCTGAGGTACAAAAATTGCTAAGCCAACTCCGTGCTTTTGTGACACCAAACATTGAGGATTTTAAAGGTCTATTCTGAGAATTAATTTAAAGACCTTAGAGATCATCTATTTGAACCATCTCATTTTGTAACCAAGAATACTGAAGCCCAGAGATAAAGGAATTTACGCAGGGTCACACCTCAAGACAATAAAAGAGTTATAAAGTGAGTTCCCATATCTGATTTTTAGGTTACTATTCTTTCTGCTTCCCTGCACCACCATGAGAAACATGGATTTAGTTAGGGTGGAGATTTCCATCAAAACCTTACTCATACTACAGCTATTTCTACTAAGACCAAGATGCCTTAAATTTATTAAGAAAAGTCAAACAATGTTGCTTTCTGATGCCATGTAAGAGAGGGGGAAAATATCAAAAATCTACATTTGTGAGAGAAATCTTTTCTATTCTTTTTGTAAACCCATGTCAATTTCTCTTAGGGTTCATTCCCTCTGGACTTCTAATTTTAAAACTAAAGAATCACATTTAGTGAAATTCTTGAACATTATTCCTTATCACTGAAATCACATAAAACTTAAGTGCTACTATCTGTGCACCAAACAAAATGAAGTAGGTGAAGAAATAAGCTGTCAAATATAAATACAGATCATTAGCAATAAAACAAAATGAAAAGATAAAGAGAGAAAATGGAGGATCAATGTTTTCTCATTTGTGGGTTGGGTGAGTTGGGAATGAAACTAGAAGGCTTAAACAAGTCCTTAGTTTCATCAAAGCAATGTATACATACAGGTCATGATTAAAGTCTTAATGTGCCTTTCAATACTCATCAATTAGCCAGGTGGTTATGAGAACAGGTACTATTTACATACTCCATCTCATCCAGTTCATTGGATAACTTGAACTGAGAGCTCATACCACAGTTTTTGTAATAGTCAGAAATTTTTTTCCCTCTTTGCTACCTGTGGGAAGAAAGGCTTTAACAAATTTGTGGAGGATATAAATGCTGGTGGATAGAAAAAAATTCTTAATCTTGGAACTGGGTTCCTTTCTACTGTATTGCTATCCACTTAACATTGCTAGGATACATAGACACAGGTACTGACTTCTGGTAATTTTGCATAGTGGGATATTAGGCTGAAGGTAAATGAAAAAAAAAAATCCAAACATAGCTCCAATAAGAAGCTTGCAAAAGGCACAGAAATTCAAGCTCAAAGTCACATTTGGTTGGGACAGAAAAAAATTGATCATTTTATTCCATAATTATTATTCTTATTAAGACAAATACAGTTTTAATTATTATCTCATCTTCCCCCAAATTTAAGATGATCATGATAGAGTGTAAGGATAAAATGAAAAAAAAAAACTGTTGGTCTTTTCAGGAAACCCTTTTTGATGTGGTTAGAAAGGAGAATTTTACCCTTTCAGCTATTAGTATAAGTACCATCAAATCCATGTCACTAAGAGTCTACTTATGTTACTTAACAGCCCCAGTGCCTCCTTCTGTGACTATTTGCTACTTTTTTTTATTTTTTTCCCCTTCTGAAGCTGTGGTCAGTCTTAAATACAATGAACAATATAGGGACATTTTTATGAATTTAAAAATAATTTTTAATGATATTATGCTTTGAACCCATAAACTTCTCCAGTGCTCTTCAGTAGCAGTGAGAACATACTGCTTTCAAATTATAATCTGGATTTAAATTCTCTTTCTGAGTTGTCTTTTAAATCTTTGTTTTATCATGCCTATCAGGCTCTGAACTACTGATTAAAAAATCAGTGCATAAGGATATAAAAAAGTTATGTAATGGTTTTAATTACTCCTGATATATTTCATCTTTTTTCCCAACTTAAATACAAGGAAACAGAATTGGCTCTTTTTGTTGCTTGTCACTACTGCAGGATACATTAGATACAATTTACTAATATTTCAGATATATACATAGTGTTTGCATTTGTTGCATAATTGAATAAAACACTGTTCTAATTATCCAGCTTTTTTGTTAGTCTTCAAGGATTCTCTGAAATTTCTTTCTTTTTTTTTTTGCTTGCAAATGCATAGAAGTCTTTCCAAAAAGACATTAATAACCATTTTGTCAGAACAACAGATTTGTTTATTCCCATACATCTTCCAGCTGCTAGAGTTTGGGCAAAATACTTTATCAGATGTCAGACCTGGCAGTTATGGTTATTATTTTTATATTACTTATTAATTCTATAAAGTGCTCACTACATCTCTGAGGTTAGTCCTATTTCCTGCTGAATGTTTTCTCTGTATGATTGTATAAATTCTACTTCTACAGGGTAGCTTTATTATGCATAATTGATAGACCTTTATTTTCTTCAGGAGATTCTGCCCTTTTAGCTACGTACCTGCCTTTTCTTTTTGTTTTTGTTTTTAACTTGAGGATCTCAGGAACTGTGTCTTATAAATGTGTGTAATAGAAAACCAGCCAATGAGGGCCAGGCATTAAAGAGTACTGAGATTTGCCTTTTTTTGTAGATTTAGAAAACATACCCATATTTTTCTTTCTGTCTAATCCCAATCAAGCAAGTGGATGTGTCGATGGCACCTCTGTTTCTTTTCTTTTTTTTCTTCTTCTTTTGATCTTAGTTAAATGGGCATCTGGAGATGGAGTTAGAAGACTGAGAATCTTATGGTTTTCAAAAGGTCAGAAGAGCTACAAGAAACCCCATTATTCTTTCCTATCCCCAAAAAAGTGTCAGTAGTAAAGTACCCTGGGACTGCAGCAATTAACAGCAGGGGAAGCACCTGCAGAGAGACATGGGATGCTAGTCATCTAGGGATAATATTGGGCTTCAAGTAAATAGTGAAAGGCTGATGATGTATATTAAACATAGTACTGATCCTTGGAGCTGACCAGAGAGCTTTCCACAAAAGCAAACTCAAGAAACCCATGAAGAAAATGAATCCTAGAACCAGGAACCTTTGGATATCATTTGTTGCCAATGGCTCTACATGTATGTCTGACTATCTTTTGATTTAAGGTATGAGCCTTTTTTTTTTCATGGAATGTGGTGTGCACAAGGAGAGAGTGCCCTGGGAGTATGGGGTTGTTTTATAATTATTATGTTGTTACACCTACCCAGTAAATCGATTTTCAGAAAGAAAATATAGTACTAGTTTATCTGTAATGGGAAGCACAGTAAGCTCAAGAAATTACATTAGAAACTCCAGCCCTTAGGGTTATCCATAGAACCCTGAAGAAAATTATAGTCCTTGTTAAAAAGCCAAACTACTTAGGAATTGAGAAAGGTAGTCCAGAATGGTACTACATAGAAAACCTAATAGTTTAGGGTGATGC
Organism: Myrmecobius fasciatus; assembly: GCA_023553655.1. Classification (NCBI taxonomy): domain Eukaryota; kingdom Metazoa; phylum Chordata; class Mammalia; order Dasyuromorphia; family Myrmecobiidae; genus Myrmecobius; species Myrmecobius fasciatus. The sequence goes on along the minus strand of JAJPUD010008149.1, from coordinate 9,094 downwards.
TTTATTTCCATTTTTGGCATTATGATTAGGACAAACCTGTGGGAATTAAGTACTGTTTGCCCCTTTAAAATTTAAGGTTAACTTAAGCACTAGAGAAAATAGCACTTAAAATTATCATGTGTTTCTAATTATTTTATGAATAATTTTTTCTATATTATTTTCCTCTTCCCTTTCCTTTATCCTGCCTTCCATGATAAAATGGAAATAAAAAATTATTATACTCAAGTATGCATTGTTATACAGTTAAACAAAAGAAATTTTTATATTGGCCATATCTAACCCTTACATAAATACACACCCACACCCACACCCACAAACACCCACACCCACACCCACACCCACACCCACACACACATGCACACACAGAATCAATCTACACTCAGTTCACTTATCTTACTTTAGGTAGGTAGCTATTTTCTCCTGGGTCCTCTGGAAATATAGTTGGTCATAGCATTATTTGGATGGAGTCCTTAAGCTTTTTAAAGCTGTTTGAAATCACTGTGTTGCTGTTATTGTATAAATTGTTCTTCTGGTTCTATTTAGTTTACTCTATATCTGCTCATGCAACTATTCTGATAATTCTCTGAAACTGCATTTCATTACTTTGTATAATGTGAAGAGTATTGAGTTACATTTACATACTATAATTTATTTAGCAATCCCCTAATTGATGGAAAGTTTCTAGTTCTTTGCCACAGTAGTAAATTATCAAGTATGTATTTATTTTTTTGGACACATTTGATAGGACTCCTTTTCTATTTTTTTTTCCCCAAAGTATGTATTATTTGTTCTTTGATAGTATTTGCTTGTAAAGCCTGGACCCACCTTCCCCATTTCTCCACCACACACACACACACACACACACACACACACGCACGCACAATTTTGGAAGCTTTATGTTCCTATATTCTTTATATAAATAATAGTTTATCTTAGTGTATGATCTTTTGATATATTGCTGTAATCTCCTTGCTAGTGTTTTATTTAAATTTTTGCATTGATATTAGTTAAAGACATTGGTCTCAGAAAACCTTATAACTTTATTTGTATCCTCAGTGATTAGCACAGTGCTTGGCACATAGTACAAACCTAACAAAACTTTACTGACTCTGGCTTTGATTCTAATCTAGCAAGACTTATGAAGTAATATCATTTACCTCCAGAGAAAGAGCTGATGAACTCCAAATGCAAATTGAAATGCCTTCTTAAATTTTTATTATTTCATTTTTTATGTATTTTCCTTTGTAATGAGATTAATATGGAGATATGTTTAAAATGAATTCAATGTATAATTAAAATAAAATTGCATTCTCAAGAAAAGCGGCTATGGGGGCAGCTAGGTAGCGCAGTGGTTAGAGCACCAGCCCTGAAGTCAGGAGGACCTGAGTTCAAATCTGGTCTCAGACACTTCCTAGCTGTGTGACCCTGGGCAAGTCACTTAACCCCAATTGCCTCAGCAAAAAGAAAAAAAAAAAAAGAAAGAAAGAAAAGCGGCTATGGAGGATAAGCAGAGAGAGGATTTGGAAGAAAAAACAAAAAAAATTTATAAAAATAATAATTAAAAAACTTTCCATTTCATTGAGCAATATTAAACATATTTTAAGTGACTGGCATATTCATTTTTATATGCATTCTGATTTTAATATTTGAACTGTTTTCTCACATGATTTTTTGGAAATATTATGTCTGGACTATTTCTCCTTGATCTGTTTTTATTTCTTTTGTTTTTATTTTGAGTCCCCCCATGTTTTCTTCTTCATTGTAAACTCTTGTTTTAACATATTTTTTCTTATAAAAGTCATAAATGTAAAAATATGTTCTAATTTTCATGAATTCTGTTGTTCCCTTGCAAGTTTTTATCTCTTGTGCTAATCTCTTTCAATATCTTTGCTGCATAATTACTTCCTCCCCCCATTATTTCCTTTATCATTCATTTCATTTATAACCCCACCTTATCTCTCTTTCTTGCTTATTATCTATCTTTGTCTATCTGTCTCTTTTCATTACTTCCAATATATCCAGTAGAATGGGGATGCAAGATATATCTTTCTTTGACGTTTTGATATTTTAGGATCATAATCTTCTTTGGGATTTTATTGTCTTGTGTACTCCTGTTATAAAACTAGTTTTAATGGTGGCAGGATCCATGGTAGTTGGTTTTGTTTATTCTTTCAACCTTACCTTAGACTTTGCTTTAATGGCTTTTAGAGTTTGCATTAATGATAGCTTATGGTTACTTCTCAAAGGAATGGAAGTATCATGCTTAGTGTTTTTTGTATTGTTTTCCTCCCATTTCTTCTACCTACTAAGACACCATTAATCATATGCTGAGCTAACTTTATTCAATAGATCACATTAATTCAATATACACTGGGTAATTTAATCATTCCAGAAAAATAATTTGGGGAAATAAGTATGTATATGTACTGTGTGTGTGTATATATAGATATATATATAGTACCTCTGAAATCATATAATACAAATATTTGCCCAATGCACCTCAGTTTAATAAAAAAAAAAAATTAAGTACCTACTAGGTGTGAAGCACTGTGTTCTTCACAGAGAGAGAGAGAGAAAGAGAGAGAGAGAGAGAGAAAGAGAAAGAGAGAGAGAAAGAGAGAGAGAGAGATTGAGAACACAGCAGAGAGGCAGATAAATATATTATTGCATCAATATAGAGATGACGGATAGATAATTTTTGAAGTGTATTCTATGTACAAGTGTACAGGTATGCAATACTAGGAATGCAAATCTTAAAAATGCAATATAGCCCTTGGCCTCAAAAAATGGATTCTATTGGGGAAAAAATCATAGAGTACTGAAAAAAGAAATGTGAAGAATATTTGGATGGGGACATAGTAAATAGACTACTGAAACTAATATTTTGGTTTGGATCTCTGAAGACCAAAAGCTGACAGGCAAACAGAGTTAAGTGTGGGTATATTGTACATCTAATGAGTGTCTGAGGCCAAATTTGAACCCAAGAAGATAAGTCTTTTTGATTCTTAGACAAGTGTTCTATTATTCTATTTAGCTGCTTTGTAAGAATGGAACAACTTAAAGTATGATACTACAGAGAGTACCCATATCAGTGATATGAGTGATCAATCAAGCTACTTAAATATCAAATGAATTTAACCTAATTTTATCCAATTATGCCATTTGGATTTAAAATATAAATTCCCAAATCAGTTTTGGGGGCAAAAACAAGATGGTAGAGTGAAACCAGGAAGCATCTGGAGCTTTCCCAATTTCCCTCAAAAACCACATGAAACCAAGCTTCTGGTCTATCAGTCTATCAGATTGTCTGATAGAATGAAACCATTCTCCAGCTCAATATAGATTGGAAGAATTTCAAGAAAGGTCAGTCTCACTGAGTGAAAGAGGTTCTCAGCCCACCTTAGATCATGTCCAGGAAAGCAAGTGAGAGGGTCTTAGTCACAGCAGATCAACAACTCAGACTCTCAGTCCTAGTTCAGTTGGACTATTAGGACAGACTCCAATGTTAGTACAGAAGGCAAATCACCAGCCCTAGAAACCAGGCTATTTCCTGGAAAGAGCAACTGAGGCTATCCTACTTTGTGAACAAGAAACAAAACACAAAGGGGTCCCTGGAAAATTGTGAGTCTTGAAAATCCAGCATTTCCTGAAGAGAGCAGGTAGGACTACCCACTGCTGTGAGCAAGACACTAAACAAGAAGGACCCTAGCTCAAAGCCAAGTTTCTTTTTTTTTTCCTAGCCAATTTGTATATTTTTAATACACATTACTTTATGAATCATGTTGGGAGAGAAAAATCACAGCAAAAGGGAAAAATCACAGGAGAGATTTAAAAAGAAAAAACACAAAAAAGAAGTGAAGAAAGAATGTGTTATACATTCAGTCTTCTAAGTGCTTTTTCTGGACACAGATAATATTTTCTGAACAAAGTCTATTAGGATTGCTTTGGATCACTGAACCACTGAGAAAAGAAAAATCTTTCATAATTGATCATCACAAATTCTTGCTGTTATAGTGTACAATATATTCCTGGCTTTCTTTGTTTTACTCAGCATCAGTTCATGTAAATATTTCCAAGCTTTTCTAAAAACAACATGTTTATCATTTTAATAGAAAAATAAAATTACATTATTTTCATAAATCACAAATTGTTCAACTGTTCCCCAATTGATGGACATGAGCTCATTTTACAGTTCTTTGCTACCACAAAAAGAAGTGTTGCAAACATTTTTGCACATGTAGGTCCTTTTGCCTTCTTTAAGATTTTTTTTGGGGATACAGACCCAATAATGACACTGCTGCACCAAAAGGTATGCACAGTTTTATATCCCTTTGGACAAAGTTCTAAATTGTTCTCTAGAATGGTTGGATCATTTCACAATTCCACCAGCAAGCATTAATGTCCCAGTTTTCACACATCCCCTTCCAGCATTTATCATTATTTTTTCTTGTCATCTTAGCCAACCTGAGAGGTATGAAGGGATACCTCTCAATTGTTTTAATTTGCATTTCTCTAATAAAGAGTGTTAGAGTATTTTTTTTTCATGACTATAGATTGCTTTAATATAATCATCAGAAAATTATTCATATCCATTGATCATTTATCAATTGGGGAATGACTTGTGTTCTTATCAATTTAACAGGATTTTTTATATACATTAGAAATGAAACTTTATACTAGCTGAAATAATTTTCTCCCATCTTTGTACTTTCCTTTTAATCTTGTTTCTGATGGTTTTGTTTGTGCAAAACCTTTTTGATTTAATACAATCAAAGTTGTTCATTTTGTCTTTCACAACGTTCTCTAGTTCTTTTTTGGTCATAAAGTTGTCCCTTCCCCAAAGATCTGATAGGTAAACTAACCTTTGCTTTCCTGATTTGTTTATGGATCATCCTTTATGCCCAAATCACATATCCATTTTGACCTTATTTTGGTAAAGGTGTGATATGTAGGTTTATGCCAAATTTCTGACATATTGTTTTCCAGTTTCCCCAGCAATTTATATTAAATAGTGAGGTCTTATTCCAGAAGCTGGAATTTGGAGGTTTATTAAATACTAGATTGCTATAGGCCTTGATTATTTTGTCATGTGTATCTAATCTTTTCCACTGATCCATCACTTTACTTCTTAGCCACTACCAAATAATTTTGATGACAGTTGCTTTATAATATAATTTTAGATTTAGTACTGCTAAGTCACCCTCCTTTGTATTTTTTTCCATTAATTCCCTTGACATTCTTTCCCTTTTGTTCTCACTGATGAATTTTGTTATATTGTTTCTAGTTGTATAAAATAATTTTGACAGTAGATTGGCATGGTATTGGAAAATTAGATCAAGTTAGGGAGAATTGTCGTTTTTATTGCCCTAGCCATGAACAATTAATGTTTTCCAAATTGTTTAGATTTTACTTTATTTGTGTGGGAAGTGTTTTATAATTGTGTTCATATAGTTCTTTGGTTTGTCTTGGCAGGTAGACCCCCAAGTATTTTATTTTGTCTACAGTAATTTTAAATAGAATTTTTCTTTCTTTCTCTTGTTGACAGGCTTAGCCAGTAATACATAGAAATGTTGATGATTTGTGTGGGTTTATTTTACCTGCAACTTTGTTAAATCTATGAATTGTTTCCGGTAGGTTTTTGGAGGATTTTCTGGGATTCTCTAAGACTATCATCCTATCATTTGCAAAGAGTGATAGTTTTATTTCCTCATTTCTTCTAATTCCTTTGACTTTTTTTTATTGTTAAATCCAGCATTTCTAGTACAATGTTGAATAATAATCATGATAATGGGCATCTTTATTTCACCTTTGATCTTATTGGGAATATGCCCAGCTTCTCTCTATTAGAAATAATGCTTGCTGTTGATTTTAAATAGATACTATTTGTTATTTTAATGAAAGTTCCCTTTGTCCCTATGCTCTATAGGAAATTTAATACGAAAGAATGCTGCATTTTCTCAAAAGCTGCAACTATGAGATTATCATATGATTTCTGTTGGTTTTGTTATTGGTATAGTTAATTATGGTAATAGTGTTCCTGATATTTAACCAGGCCTGTATTCCTGGTATAATTCCCACTTGATTAGAGTTTATTACCCTACTGATAAATTGCTGTTATCACTTATAGTATTTTATTTAAAATTTTACATCAATATTCATTGGGGAAATTGTAATATAATTTTCATTGTCTGTTTTGACTCTTCTTGGTTTAGATATATTTTTATTCATATATATATATATATATGATATAAATATAGATATATGCATATTTATATCATAGAAGGAATTTGGCAATACTCCTTCTTTGCCTGTTTTTTTTTTCAACTAGTTTACATAGTATTGGAATTAATTGTTCTTTAAATGTTTGCTAGAATTCACTTATGAATCTATCTGGCACTGAAGATTGTTTTTTTTCTTAGGGAGTTCAATAATGATTTTTCATTTTCTTTTTTTCTGAATTCTAAATTACTGTTTAAATAATTTATTTTCTCTGTTGTTAATCTGGGTAATTTCTACTTTTGTAAATATCCATCCATTTCAGTTAACTTGACAGAATTACTGCTATGCAGTTGGGCAAAAAAAAGCTCTTAATTATTGTTTTATTTTCTTTTACATTGGTGGTAAATTCACCCCTTTCATTTTTGATACTGATGATTTTTTTTCTTTCTTTTTTTCTAATCAAATCAGCCAAAAGTTTATGTATTTTGCTGTTTTTTTTTAAATAAAACCAACTTAGTTTTATTTATTAGTTCAGTAGTTTCCTTAGTTTCTATATAATCTCTCCTTTGAGTTTCAGAATTTCTAATTTGGTATTTAATTGGGGGTTTTAATTTTTTTTTTCTAGCTTCTTTATTTGCATGCACAAATCATTGATCTTCTCTTTAATTGTTTTATTCATGCAGCTATTTAGCAATATAAACTTTCTCCTAAGAACTGCTTTGGCTGCATCCCATAGGTTTTTGGTATGTTGTCTCATCATTGTCATTCTCTTGGATGAAATTATGGATTGTTTCTGTGATTGGTTGTTTGATCCACTCATTCTTTAGAATTAGATTGCTTAATTTCCAATTGGTTTTTAGTCTACCTTTCTCTGCCCATTTATTGAATATAATTTTAATTGCATTGTGGTTGAAAAAGGAAGCATTTACTATTAATGCCTTTCTGCATTTGATTATGAGGTTTTTATGCCTTAATACATGGTCAGTTTTTGTGAAGGTGCCATGTACTCCCAAGAAAAAGGTGTATTCCATTATGTCCCTATTCAATTTTCTCTAGAGGTCTATCATATCTTGATGTTACAGAATGCTATTAGCCTCCCTAATTTTTTCCTTTTTTTTTTTTTTTTTGTAGTTAGATTTACCTGATTCTGAGAAGGAAAGGTTGAAATCACACACAAATATAATCTTGCTGTCTATTTCTTCCTGTAAATGGATTGAAATCTCTTCTAGGAATTTGCCTCTCTACCATTTAATGCATACATATTTTACATGATTACTACTTCATTTTTTATGGTACCCTTTATGAAGATGTACTTTTCTTCCTTATCTCTTTTAATAAGATCTATTTTTACTTTTACTTTATCTGAGGTCAAGCTTGCTACCCCTGGTTTGTTTGTTTGTTTGTTTGTTTTGTTTTTTGGGTTTTTTTTTTTGCTTGAAATGACACATAATAAAATCTGTTCCAGTCTTTTACCTGTATTCTGTATATGTCTCTCTTTGTCAGATGTGTTTCTAATAAACAATATATTGTAGGATTCTGTGTTTTAATCCTCTCTGCTATACATTTCCATTTTTATGGAAAAGTTCATCCCATTCACATTAACAGGTAGGATTACCAGTTTTGTATTTTCCTCCATCCTATTTTCTCCCTCGTATATAATTTTTCTCTTTTTCCACCCTATCTTTACTTGTGTGCTTTTTTTTTTTACCCACCCTGCCTACAGCCTTATCTCCTATGACCCCTCTCCCTTGTCTTTGTGGTTTTTTAAACCCACTACACATACTATTTTATCTTCTGTAACTCCTTCCAATAAATTGTCTTTTATCTTTTTACCTAGTGTTTCTGCCATCCCTTCTATTCTGGACCAACTTTAATTTTGTCTTTCTACTCCTGCTTCTTTATAGGGTTAAATAAATTTCTGCACCCAAGTGAATTATTAAATTATTTCCTCTTTGAACCCAAACTGATGAGATCAACCTTCAATCAATGCTCATCTTCCTCCCTTTCCCCCCTCAAATATAATTGGCCTTTCCAGCCTCTTCATGTGCAATAATTGTCCCATTATGCTTCCCCTTTCCTCTTTTTCAAGTACAGACCTTTTTCCACCCCTCAATGTCTTTTTCTTTGATGTCATCACATCAGAATCAATTCAGAAGCTCACATTTTGTATCTCTTGCTCCTGAAATTTGTTGGTAATATATAAAAATGCTGATGATTTATATGGCTTTATTTTGTATCCTGCAACTTTGCTAAAGTTCTGAATTGTTTCTAGTAGTTTTTTAGTTGAGACTCTAGGGTACTCTAAGTATGCCATCATATCATCTACAAAGAGTGATAATTTGGTTTCCTCATTACCTACTCTAATTCCTTTAATCCCTTGTTCTTCTCTTACTGGCAAAGCTAACATTTCTAATACAATATTAAATAGCAATGGTGACAGTGGGTAGCCTTGTTTCACTCCTGAACTTATTAGGAATGGTTCTAGTTTGTCCCCATTACATATGATGCTTGCTGATGGTTTTAAATAGAAGCTACTGATCATTTTAAGGAAAAGCCCATTTATTCCTATACTCTCTAGTGTTTTTAATAGGAATGGGTATTGGATTTTATCAAATGCTTTAGCTGCATCTATTGAGATAATCATAAGATTTTTGTTAGTTTGGTTATTAATATAATTGATTATGCTGATAGTTTCCTAATATTGAACCAGCCCTGCATTCCCAGTATAAATCCTACTTGGCCACAGTGTATTATCCTGGGAATGACTTTCTGTAATCTCATTGGTAATATCTTATTTAATATTTTTGAATCAATATTCATTAGGAAAATTGGTCTATAGTTTTCTTTCTCTGTTTTCACCCTACCTGGTTTAGCT